>JARJDQ010007657.1:0-24853 GCA_030264215.1 Geostiba sp. GC000077 | reverse complement strand
CACGAATTCCTTAATTCTTTGTTAATGAGGAAGAACTACTGATTTTTAAATTGATAGAAAGCTATTAAAATCGATATTGTAATTTTTTAAAGGATTTTTAGTGAAGATGCCACATCTTTAAAATATTTATTCTACGAGTTATTAATTTTTTAAGTTTTTGAGAATCGAGACCAATCGAGACTCATTTCTATGTCGTCTTATGGCAGAGAACGCGATGAGTCATCAAAGTTGAGCAAAAATTCAAACTTTAACAATGTTTTACGGGCTCAAAACGAACTTTAAAAAATCGGAAAAAATATTTTTATAATAGGGAAACATTGCTAATACAAAAAATAAAAAATAAATAAAAAATTACGTACGTCTTCCTTATTTAAAGAAAAAACAAAATAATTATTATCTCGTCAATGAGACAGACGAAGATGATTTTTAGATATTCGACTTCTTTTCAAGTACATTATCATTCCCTAGACTCCTAGAAGGATAAACTCAAGGCCGTGAACATCTTGTATTTATATTTAAGTAGGTAACCTGGAGAAGATCATTAAACTTCAAAATCAATATAAAATATTGGAAAGCTGATTAAATCAGTGATTACGAAGTTGTTATACCTAATGAGTCACTCGCACATTTGTTAATTACATTTCGGGCATTTGGACCATGGACCATCGTTGAATACATTAGCAGCGAGGCATGTAATCCTTAATCCCGCGTGTTGCATTGAGTGCAGCGCTTGGTGGCGGCGAATAAATTTGATACTTGATGCGCCACTGATGCAGATGCGGACTTTGTGCGAGGCACTCGTAATGTGCAGCTTTGAATGCATATTTAGCGATTTACCGTTGCACACAGCGTCGTGTTGTGTCGGACTGTCGGACTGCAAACTGCAACAATATCAAATGCTAACATGTGGACCGCGCCCGGTCATCCATGAAAGCTAAAACCTCTGACAAATGTGCTCAGTGCTCAGTTGTCCGAATGCATATTACGATTGTATACAAATGCATTCAGGTCAAGTTCAATTTAACATAATTTAATCCAAATGATATGCTCCTTAAAATCTATTGATTTTAAATTCTAAAGAGCACAATCATTAACCTTTTACTTTTACTTGTAATGTTAGGCAACTTCTTATACTTCTTGAGTACACTAACGCCAAGAAAAGCTGCGTTATATTTTTGGATAGAAATTATGACATAGCCGAGAAAACAGAGGGATTTGTTTGTGTGAATGTGAAGGTTCTAAATTTGAAAAGCACATCCCTGAAATAAATATGGAAAATATATTAGATTTAATTCCTTGGCTCCTTTTGCAAATAAACAAGAGCCATGTCAGAAAAAGAAAGCAACGAATAATACACCACCAGAGGTACATATTTAAACATAATACCCTTGTACAATAATAAATAAGTCACAATGAGAAATCCCAGGTTTTACTGTTTACCTCACCGCGGCATCCAACATCCAGCAGGAGCATAGCGTAGCAAACAGACCTCTAAACCAACCAGCCGCCACTTCCGAACGCATAGGTTGGAGTAAAAATGGCGTATTAAACTAGAAGGGGGGCGAGTTTTATTTGTCTCGCATTCGCTACTTCAAATCTACTTCGGTGCGCTTTTTACATTAAGGCACACGATGGTGGTGGCGGTGGTGGCAGTGCTTCACGTTCGGATCCGTGCGCATCTGCATGAGATGTACGAATTCTATTAGAACCTGCTCCTGGCGGGGGCGGCACGCGGATATATGAGTGCGCGAGTGAAAATGTATTTTTTGCATTTTCATAATTTAGGGCTGCCGTCGGTTGTGCTACACAATTCACTTGCGAAGGACATAATTTCCACTGGTTTACGGGTTTTCTCGCAGTCGCAGCAGGCGGGAGGGGCGGCTGAACTTCGCGCGCGCTGCGAGAATCCGGTGCGCGGCGGGTCGAGGGGGGGGCCGGCTGCGCGCCGAGGCCTAAACGAGAAACAATACATGAATCACTTAGAAGCCTGCGGAGGGCTTTGGCGTCGCTGCTGGGTGAATGCGCCGGGCGCGGACTGCAGACCCTTTACATACCGATCTCTTACGTGTGGCCCGCAACGCCCGCCCATTATATATAATAAACATTCGCCGCCGCCGCTCGCTGGCATTTGCCAAGGCCTTAACAAGTAATAGATGAGTACTTTCTGGATTAAAACGCAACATATTGAAATGTTTCTCTTTGTGCTGTGGCACTTTTTTTTTTTTTGCTCTGGTTGTGTTGTGCCTGGGTGCCTGGGATATTTTCTGGTTAATGCTAAATTTCGCGCGCGGACCGAGAATGGGTATTGTAAGAGATTATGACAACCAGATTCCTTTTATATATGCGACGCGCATGATATATGCGCGCGGGCGAGTGTGAAAGAAGGCAGAAAAGAGACGCAGGGAACGCACGCCCGCCCAAATGGATTCGATGTGAATTTTGAATTACTTTTGTATATACAAAAGGCTCATAGTTTTAATGCGGCCCGCCATTGTCCGACGTCCAACCTTAGCACCATATTTATCGCCTGCAATAATAGGTTTTCGCCTGCAGTGCGAACGGAGGAAATCCTTCCTACTCTTACTGGCCCGCTGGTCAGTAATTCTGGAGTTTATTCATGGGATTATAGTACAGGAGAAATAGAAGGCGTTTGAATTGTTTAGTTAATGGTATCTTTTTGACATACTAAAAGTCTAGAAAAATCTGAGAATGCAAAATTCGATTTTTCTTGCAAAAAATTTCAAATCAAGAAAGCCATTCGTTTTCCAGCGCCTCCATCACGAACATTTTCATTTAATTGACGTATTTTAGGTGAGATTGGTTGATTACGTAATAAATTTGTTAACATTTTGTGTATGCAATGGCATCGCTAGAAAGAACATGAAATTGTCCAACTTGCAACGATGATAATTTTATTTTACAATTATGTAAGTTTTTTTTCAAAATAATTTTTTGTTTCTCTTGCGAATCAGCGGTATGTATTTGATTGTTGTTGCATCTTACATGCACTGTGAAATATATCAAATTAAAGGAAATTTCACGCTCTTCCCAATGATGATTTCATAATTGTGGTAGTTCTTATTATTGAGTTATTGGGAGTATAGTAAAAGCAAACAACTAAAAAATAATTGGCAACTTTGAATAAGTAATAACTTCATAAACTTACATAATTGTGAAATAAAATTTGTATAGTTGTAAATTGGCAAATTTCATGCCCCTTCCAGTTATTCTATTGCATGTACAAAAGTTAACAACAATTCATGACGTAATAATACATCCGTAAAATAAAAATGTTGGTGGAGGCGCCGAGAGACGAATGTGTTTCTCCATTTGAAACTTTGTGCAAGAAAAAAAACGCATTTTGCATGCAGATTTGTCTAGATTTTTAGTTTGTTAAAAAGGTACCATCAACGATCTAAAAAATGCAATTGTAGAGTAGTACTTTTCATCAGATTAGAAATTGTAAACATGAAAATGGCTCAAATTTATGCCAGCGATGCGATAGGATTTTTCCGATGTCACTGCATTAGATACTGGCCCTGTTTGGATGGCGGGGGTGTAGCTGTTGCGAACACACGCCGCCGCCGTCACATGTCCGCCTCACTCCCTTCGCGACGCGCACACAAACCAAACGGGGGCAAACGATATAATTAGCTCGTAAACAACACCGGAAAGCGGTAGATAAACCGGCAAAACCTCACCCGGCTTCGCGGGGCGCGTTTATACGTGTGTGGCACGAGCCAGAGCAACAAAAGCCGGGGCGTGCGCAATAAACGGCTGGGGATCCCGTCTATGATTTCATATCTGAAACGCTAAAGTGCCATATAATTATTGAATTGTCATCAATAAAGTGCATTTAAAACGGGACGTGCGATTGCAATACGTGTAGAGGGGTGTAGGGTGCAAAGCTATCTGCTATTTGGGATATTGCGACGCGGGCTTTTTAGATACAGGATGAAACGTTATCTGCGTCGGGTTGCATAGCAAGCATATAAACAAAACGCACCGCATTGGCGGATCGAACATGGGAACTAACTTTCCATTAAAGTTGCAAAAAGCACAAATCAGGCGGGAAATGCTGAAAGTGCAACAGTGTTAGGGCTGGGGGGAGCAAAGATTGCAGCATTGCAGGTCGCAACTTCTTTTCATATAGTTTACTGTTTGTTTACCACGACGAAAAGTTACATATTTTACGAGCATAATGAGACAAATATCAATTTTCGCCGTTTTTACCCATCCTGGGACTCAGGGACTCAGACAGGAAGGAATCTTACTAGTTGCAAGATTTACAGATCGTAATGAAACTTAAACAAGAAGAAGACAAACAGACAACCTACACACACATATATACAACACATAATGCAGTTGTAAATACGATAAATAACGTTTAGCGTAGCCAGCTTGTCGGCACGCGCTTACACGTTGGCCGTTGTGCGCTCATTGCAGTCGGCGGCTGCTGGCGGTGGCGGCGCGTCCGCGGGGACCGACACGGCGCCGACTTGTGTGTGAGGCCATGCATCAGGGTGTTAAACGGCGGTTCTAATTGCGCGTTTTGACTTCATGCAGCATTCAACTGGTACACATTGTAATGCCCCGAGCAAAGAGAGGAGACTCTCCTCTACGGCGCGTATATTTGCACTGTGACTTGTGTACGTCTGCCTCGGGTTTCTTCCTGATTTATGCGCCGCCGCTTATTCGCCAACACATTACTCGCAACAATTACGCGTGTGCGCAAGGAATCAGCATGTCCAACACTCATAAATCGCGCGCGGCCCCGCGCACACCAGTTATTGTGTCCTTTGCGGTGTGCGACCGCGTGCAGTCGTAAAGCATCTTAGCTTTCGTCCTGCCCGAGGATTAGAATACCTTGGGGGACCCTGGGGGACCCATCAAGTACGCAAAACTATGAAGCGTCTGGTTTCTGGTTTGCTTGCGGCGTTAAGTTTTAAGACGCGGGGATGAAGCGGACCGAGGACGGTCCTTGTTGGACTGGACCTCGGTGGCGTTGGATGACGGCGTACATTCCGGATTAATTTCATTAACTAAGTAATCGAGGTGGAAACATTGCTTTTTTGTGGCCTTTTCAGCGCCCGGAAGGAATTAAAGAGTTCCTTGTGCATTTTTTGCATGTCGATCGTAAAATCTCGACACACTCGAACGAGATTCTTGTCTGCTTCTGCGCTGCGCCCTTTTTGAGAAGTTTCCGCTTTGCCTTTGGGGGTCTTCGTTAATTTTTCTCCCGAAGCATAGCTCGGTTCACATTGACGACGCTTCGGCGAAGTTGAAGCGTAAAGAATAAAAAGTTTCGGGGGCGGGCAAAAAAGGAGTGTACGGGCGCGCATTAAAATTTCATCATTTCAACTATGCATTCGGAGTATGCGAACGAGTTAAGGGAAAACCTGCCGGATAATGAAGGGAAGACCCGAAAGAAGGGGTGTTGATAAAATTTAATGCTTGATGGTTTTTATTTTTAATCTTTTTGTGGGGAACATTTTTAAAAGTTGCTGCTTGAGTTTAAAAAATCATGCATCTATTTTTTAATTGGATTATTCTCTTGTGCAATTGAAATCAATCGCTGAGACCCTGACGCTTCTTTGCATTTTTAAAGATGAATGCACAAGAAATCAAACCTAAGAACGCTAGACATGCGGAGCTTGAAATAATAATCAAGCAAACAATACAACAAACGACCTCTTTGCAAGTCAAGTCCGCCGCCGCGCCGCCAGGCAGGCAGTTTCGTCTGGCATATTTTGATATTTCGCGCAAACAGACGGTATTACGTTTGCGTTACATGTTCGCAACTTTTCGAAAAATGAACGAAGTGATTTCTCACGAGTACAATCGAGACACATGTGCGCTGGCGTCGGGCGGCGGCGTGCCAGCATAACGACGGCGGTGGGCGGGCGCTCGCAGCGACGCTCGGCGCGCGCCTCCACCAGATGGAAAGTTTTATTTTTCATTTATACCTACAATTCGTACATATTTTGAGTCTGATCTGTTATTCCCACCCTCCTCGCGGCGCGCTTGTCTTTTCCGAGTCTTTGAGCGCTCAGTCCCAGTCCGCCGTTAGTCTCTTGCCTTTCATTTCCCTCATTTCCTTCATTCCCCTTTCAACTTTTCCAAATCGAGCGCACGGCGCATTGTGCGCCGTACGGCGCAACACAAAAGCAGCGCGGGCACACGTGAAAATTTTAATATGTACCTATCAACACACAACAAACACGGGAGGCGCAGGATGCGGCTTAAACAGGACATAAATTAGGGTTTTATTTGCGCCGCGCGTATATGCATACCGGGGGATAATTCGCATCTGAGGGGAAATTCGCGCATAAGAAGTGAAATAAAGGAAATCAAACATAAATCGTGCATATACAGACAAAAGTGCTTTTTCCCATCGCTCCCGCCACGATGCGGCCCCTTTTTGATTTCGGGCGCACATGTGTAAATAACAGCAGGTTTTTCGTTAGAAAATTGGACGGCCGAAGCACACAATCAGAGTGGGGGAGAAAAGGTGGACACTGCGGACAAGGCGCGCAGTTATAAACCTTAGTTTAAGAGATCGGCAAGCGGCAATAGGTATCGATAGTGTTTAGTCCCGGTCAACGCGAATTGACGTCCCAACTCCCACCGGCGCCATATCTTCCTTTTTACTTTCTTGTCGGACAATAATCGAACGGCGACGCGCTGCGCCCCCAGCACCCACCCCCCAGCTCTCCCTGGATGCCATTACGCTATCGGGACGTATTTCACCTGGACTTCTTCGTGTCCTTCCACCTTCCACTTCTTCTTAACGGGTCCGCGCCGCTCCGGCACTAATACGCATTTCACTTCCTTTCCCGCCCAACCCAAGCGTCCGCGTGGCGCAGAGGAAAAGGCATGGTTATCATCGATAGTTTGGGAGAGCTTTAGCCTGCCGGACTATACCTGCGGCTATGTCCACAGATATTAGGAGACAGACAGGACACTATGCGCAATAAACTTGTCGATTCTATCGGATGTTGTCCCCATCTCTTTCACAGCATAACGATCCGGTTTTTATTCTTGTGCCTTTACTAGAACTAGACTTTATCAATGTACAGGGTGGGGAAAAGGTGTTGTACTTCCATAAAAGGAGTGATTCTTCGACATTATTTAAGATAGAATGTGAAATCCGTTTGTGAAAATATTGTATCGATGTCTTAAAAATTAAACGTTTTGATTTCAACTTGAAACAATCATAAAATTATCTTTATATAGGATTTCTGAAGAATGTCAAGTTCAACAATTCAAGACTTGTTCGGTGGCACACACCGATTCACGTTATTGCGCAGTTTGTTACGCAGTTTTATATGCCCATAAAATGAAGAAACGGTAAATACGCGAATGTAATCATGGTGTAAGCGATCTGTGACAGGAACTCTCAACAGGAGATAGAAGAATACCCACGCTGATATTCCAACGTACAGCTGTATCAACGATTGAGTGACTTCGATTCCTTTGTGCCTCTGAACCGGTGATCGGGAGCAAAAACAACTAAATGCAGAAAATGAAGAGGCGATTTTGGCAGCCCATCAGGGAATAGTACATTCCAAGTCTTTTCCAAGTAAAGATCTCCTTCCTCAGCATTATGCGATAATACGAAGGTGCAACCTTGTTGATCGAACGCATCGGTGATCATTTTGAGTAGTTTTAACATTCCAACACAAAGTTTTATATGCACCCTGTATACGGTGCCTATGGAAATGTGTTTAGTTGTTTACAATGATTGATTATGAATGAGTATAGAAATGCAATGTTGCCATTTTAAAATTTCTTTTGAGTTCCTCCTTGGCCTTATTCAAGTTAGATTTTTTTTTTGGAAATGGCTTGAAATATACCTCTGAAGATCTTGAAGGGAAGGACAACAGCTTTTCCCTACCCTGTATACGTAAGATGGATTGAAATAACTCTTTCAAATCTAAACTTAAAATGATGAATTTTATTTATGTTGGTTTTAAATTATAATATTGGTATTGATTATTTTCTCGTTAAAACTTGTTTTTTCCTCTCCCGCTGGTGGTGTGTGGTTGTATCGGATCAACGACGCAGCTTTTCCGATCGGCGATTCAGCCCTAGACTCGAATAAGTTGTCCCTGTTCCATCGGGATCTGAAGATAGCATTGTATATGAGCTCCGTTAGACTGGACATAGTTTAAGCCGTCCCATAAACAAGCGGGTATCGGGACATCAGTCGGGAGCAGTCGCCAGCCTTCTTGCTCTCACACTCTCCGGGCGGACTCATCCCCCCGGTCCCCCGAGCAAGTGCCTTTGCGAATGCCGCCCCCCGTAGTGTATGTGTATGTGCGGCCAACTGCCCTCCGCCCACACACCGGGCTCGCCGCCGCCTCTCGTTTTCGTGTCTTTGCGACTCCCGCACCGCAGCACACGTTCGGCCACGATCCACGAATGCGCTCTCCTTCGGATCCCCGAGGTAAACATCGTAACTTCCCGTATCATGCAACCATTGAGCTTTATTCACTATAGACGTCAACCCATTCGAACTAATTTATGATAATAGCAATCCGACCTCCGGATACACACTTACAAATCACACCGCATATACGGGTGGCCTCGACGACGACGACGACGACGACAAAGTCCGTTCCTTTTTGCCAATTTTGTTATTATCCATCTAAGCGTGAGAGCGCACGGCTGGACATCACCAACCAAATCAAAGTCGATACCAGCTTCATTTCTTTAATAGTTAAATTTGTTCCTAAGGACGAAGTATTGATATTCGCTGTTATAATTTTGAGAAAGAACTAATTACACGTGGGCTGTTGTCTGTTGAATTGGATTGGATAGGACATCACATAAAAATCCCTAATCCAAAGCGTCCAAAGCGTCCAAAGGTGGAACACATCTAACAGTCTAATGGCAAAAAGGTCCAAGCGGGCATTACGGACAAAATGTTGCCGAGCACGTAGCGCAACATCGGTGCTAGGGGCACGGAAAACGAAACGAAAAGAAGATAGGAACGCGGGGCGGCGGTGGCATCGTTCGCTTGGCGGGTGTCCACCGTTTGTAATTACTTACTTGACCAGCGCAGTTAGTGTCCGTGCCCGCAGCGCGCGCGGGGGCTCCGATCCTTCCTAACGAAAGCGCAACGCGGGTCCGGGGGGCCATAAATATGTGATGTCCTGTAATATCATGTGCCAGCTGGACTAAATTGTTACGAATGAGCCGACCGGAACACATTCGCCTCCATGGCTAACACGGAATTGCTACCGAATTATTTCGCGCTATTGTTTCTATCTGGAAAATTACAGGCGTCGTCGGCAACGACGTTTAATTTATAAAATCATAAATATTCACACTACAAGCGGCGGTGTGGCGGCTGTGGTGTGGGGTTGGCGCGGTGGCACACCGGTGGGGGTGGCGGACGGCGGCATGAATATGCACGAACAGCTCCACTAACAACCTACGAACGAGCGCGACGCGCGCGTTGAAAACGTCGTTGTTTTTAGGGAAGGGGATCGGCGCACTAATGCTCGCGGTAATCGTGAGCTTGATGCCGCCACCCGCACGAAAGGTATGCGCAAACACACAACTGGCACACGATGTGTCAGGCATTGCAAATGGTGAAAGCGCGAACGGCGAACATCCCCCAATTACCCTCGCTTTGGGCGTCGAAGGGCAATGCGATTTTTCGCGAGCGCCTCGAAGGAATGTCGATGGTAATTTCGGGCCCAAAATTAAATTCTCGCTTTGTCTTGGGCCCATGGGCTTGGCTCGATGCTGGATGCGCACCGACCGCGAAGAAATAAAGTGACGTCTCGTATGAAATATGTCGACAGTCATAACTAATCTGTAGCTGTAGCTCTGGGAGCGTTTGAAGTCGGCAATATTTTCTCTTTGCTGCGCGCACGTCGACTACATCGGGCCAATCCTTTCGTCTCCGTTGGCGCGTTGGCTGAGCACTCAGCGCATGTGTGCGAGCGAAGTGGAGCGGAGGGCGGCCTGAAAGTGATGTTCTTTAATCGAAACCTGGGCGTCACAAATCAGGCAAACGTTTGACAGTGTCATTAAGAACGGCCGGTTGTCAGCCATACTTCATGTCCAAAGGCTTGGGCTAGACGATATCGTGCGGTATCATTCCTCCTCATTCACCCAGCGCCCAGGGCCGGCGTCTTCATTTTATAGGTCAATACGTGGCGGCCAAGAAACGCCGAACGCAATCGTTAATCGCCGCGATAAATTTCGAAATGCATTAGTCGTGTGCGGCTGGGTTGCTTTGTTTATGTATTTTTCCGTCGTCGGGCGCGAGGGTGATTTCTGAGCGCGCTCCGGGGGGAATGTAGGACGAGCTGCGACCCTGTATAGTTAAAAAGGCATCTCTGCCAAGTCGTATATAACTTGCTAGTGACGGCCAGATGATTTTCGGCCGTGATGGACGACGCGAATCCAGCCAAAAGTTCGCCCATTCCTTCAACTCCGGGGGCACTCCGGGCAATCCGGCGAAAGGCGAACGAACGAACTAGCGCATTGAGCTAGCGATAAGTGCCGTCAATATTAAACAAGATTTCTTATTCCAGCTCCGAGACCCAATACTAGATGCACTTCCACAGCTTCCTCTACAGGGTGGAGAAAAGGTGTTGTCCTTCCATCAAAGGAGTGATTCTTCGACATTATTCAGGACAGAATGTGAAATCCGTTTGTGAAAATATTGTAACGATGCGTTGTTAAACGACTTGAAAGTTTTGATTTTATCTTCTAAAGGATATAAAATAAAATTACTTTTGGGATTACTATTTCGTCTATTTTTAACTGCTACATAAGTTGTCAGAGCCGGATTTTTAAATAACGTTGTAGAAATCAATCTAAAAATAGAAAATTAATTGTTTTTAAAATTGAAATCTGAGGTGTCATGAGTTATTATAATTTATAAATCCTAAAAGTTATGTTAAGGGTGCAATGAAAATTTTACAGCCGTCTTCGTAAATTCTTGCTTTCCCTTTCCGCGAGCTTTGGAGCGCTCTTGGTCGCTTTGGAGTTATGTTTACAACTCATATGTCAGCTAGTTGCGAGCCCCGTTAATCAGTCAGTTTTGTTTGTGTACCGGATACAAACGTAAAATGAAGAAATCGTGAATACGCGAATGTTATCATGGGGTATGGGCTGTGTGACAGTAACTCTCAACAGGCGATTGAAGAATATCAAGGCCGATTTCTCAACCTATAGCTGTATGAACGATTGATTGACTTCGGTTCCTTTGTGCCTCTGAACCGGTGATCGAGAGAACAATCAAGTAAATTCAGAATATAAAGATGCGATTTTGGCAGCGTAGTGTGGGATTTAATTTAGTGCAGTAGTATAACGCCAGGGAATTGAAGATTCCAAGTCATAAGAGACTGTTGTGTCCGTTTTGCACGTCGATGATCTCCTACCTCAGCATTATTTAATAATACGAAGGTTCTACCTTGTTGATCGAGCGCATCGGTCATCATTTTGAGCAGTTTTAAAATTTGAATACAAAGTTTTATAAGCAAATATCCTTCAATTGATGGTTATAAAAAGAAAACATAAATTTAAATAGGTAGTGATTTCGTTTCATTGCGTTGCCTTTTTTCAGATTTAATCTCGGTAGCGAAGTAAATGTGATTTTTTGTTTACTACATTACAAATTTATGAATGAACCTAGAAATGTAAAGTTGCCACTTTTATATTTCTTTAAGCGGCTTCTTCCTTGGCCCCGTTCAAGATAGAACTTCTTTACTTTTTAGAAATGACTTGTAATAATATACCACGGAAGATCATCTTTAAGGGAAGACAATAGCTTTTTCACACCCTGTATAAGAGTATAAAAAGAACGAATTAACGAATTTCATTTTTGAACGTGGAGCTTTTCCAGCTCTTGGTACATGTGGTGTGGGTCGCGACGACGCGTCGTGCTGTGTAAATTATTCTCAAGCGGAACGTCGAAAAGGTCGTAAATTGTTTCGCCCAGATATGGATGTTTTCCTGACTCGAAAGTGCGCCGAGCGTACACATCATAAGCAAATGCGAAGCAACCAACACAGCATTTGCTTATCCTGGCGGCCCTGGCTGCTCCTACTCCTTCTTTTTCTCCATCCCCCTGCTCCGCGCGCGCTCTTATTTATTTTTCTTTATTACCCCTCATGCAATTTGCTCTTCTTCACCGCGACGGGACGCACAGGAGCTTGGCATTCGTTTGTTTTGCCGGTGCAGGGAATCTTTTGTTGCTGTTGCTGTTGCTGTTGCTGTTGCAGTATTACAAGCTTTATAATGTGGGTGCACACACACGCGTGGGCGATGAAGACGGGTAGGTATACATACCAAAACACCAAACAACCACGATTTGGTTTATACTTAGCGGGATGTTGTAATGTGGTGAATGCATGAAGTAAACGCGGTGTATTAGCGTTTACGGCAATATATCAGCGCGTCGGCGGTGTCGTCGTCGCTGCGCGCGCCTGTGAAACTTACATCGGAAGTTCCGGTGTGGAAACGAAAACTGAAATTATTGCCGCACAAAAATACCGCGTCAATTAATCATCTTCTATAGGACAGCGCAAGAAGCAAGCTTTAAATACCCCAAACCCAACCCTAGGCATGCGTTTACGTGAGTTTCTTTGTATCATCACCCCGGTGCGCGGGGTTCACAGCCATAACACATTAGCAATTTAAAAATTCGCTGCCATAAATATGGCGCGAAGCACGCAGAATGAAAGCACGGAAATTTATTTGTGTCTGTTTGGCGTGTTCGCAATTTGAGGTCAATTCAGCGCGGATAAATATAATTAGAACAAATAAATGATTTAAAATGCCAATAATAAATTTCCGCGTTGCGAATGAGTGCCTCTCGGATGGCGCCGGCGTCCTTTTGTTCGGCAAATTCAATGTGAAATATTCCCTCGCGCCTCTACGTGTATAGAAGCGCGGGTTGGGGGAGGAGGGCGCATACAGCCCACGGCCCATTCGTCATCGACGTGCGGGGATTGTTTCAGAAACGGCGCTGCAAATGAGCCAGAACAAATCATGTTTAATTGCATCAAAAGGTCTTAGCATTCGACTTCGGGGCCGGCGCCCCTTCCGCTCCGGTTCGCTGTTAAATCAAATTTATGGATAAACTTAATTTTGTTCGAGCGCAAGCGCCTTCCACTTCATAGTGTGCGTGTTTAATTTCTAACCCGTTATTTGTTTTATTGCCGGGCGCCTCCACCACCGCGCCAAACCGAAGAAGAGCAAAAACCAAACGCCTTGCCGCATTCTCACCTCTCACCTGGCACTTAGCTAAACAACCGTTCATCATTCGATTAGGTATTAGTGCAAACTACGAAAACTCCCGTACCGCGACTTGTGGGACTGCGGAACTGAGAGACATTCTCTAATCAATGATTTGAAGCGCAAGTGCGAGTATTGATTATTCCAAGCTTGTGCAACACGCGCAAAATGTAAGCACGGAAGCAAACAAAGAAATGTTAAGAAACACACGTTCTGAATAAAAATGCCTCTCGAACACAATACAGCCTGACGAGAAAATATCAAACACATGCGAACAGTAGTAAGGGGGCCGAGGGGGGAGGCAAAATGTCGTCCTGTGTGGCGTGAGCAAGATATCAGCGCTCTCCCAGCGCCCAGCTACGTGTGCGCCATTAGTTAGGGTCAAGCTGGTAAATGATTATTATAGAAGCGAAATATACACATTTCGTACAAAGTGGCGAGCGATAAAAGTTTATGTATATTGCGTTTCGCGTCGTTTTCGTCCGGGCGCTGGCGCGTCGACGTCGTCATAGCTAAAACCTCCGGCAGGGCTTTAAGCTCGTCGTGAATGTGACGGTCAGTGCAATTCCGGCATGTTTATACGATATCCGAACGGTCCAAAAAGCGACCAGTAAACTAGAACTTAATTAACCTGGAGTCACCACCACCAGTCCACCACTATGGAACTAGCGTGCGTCCGGAATGCGAGAACAAGCGTTTGTCTATTACTTCGGCCGGATGCCTCCGCCGGACGCAATTCACCGCCTCGGCAGTCGTCGTCAATGAATAAAAGCGCTTAACCTTTAGGGATGGCCGCTGCCTAATGGTGAGTGACGAGTGAGGGCCGCCCTCGGTCTTCGGCAATGTGTTGAAATTACGTTTTTGTTTGTCCCCAAAAACAGTGTCCTCCTAAACATGTTTTAATGTCAGTTCGAAAAAGAAGTGAACCAAATACGTCTCATGTCGATCGAGTATAATCTGCGGACAGGGGCTGAGAGGTTGTGGATTTGATGCTTCGGTATTGGCGTGCCCGTCTTCCTTCTTGTCCTCAATGAGAAGTTATAAGATGGTGGAGGCGCGATGCGGCGAATTCCTATCGGCACGCGTTCCCGCGGGAGACGAGCTTCAAAACGGGACGTGACATCGGCGCGCCGTACACATTGCGAACCCACACTCAATTGGGGTCATTTCTAAGCTGTGCATGCCCTTAGTTTGCGACCCACCCCCCTGCCACCACTCAGCCCTCTCCACCACTCCGCACGTCTCATCTGTACACGCCACGTTAACACGTCGAAGAGGGAAAACAAACCGATGATATGCCGATCCGATAGGTGTGTACGCCGCAGCATCCGCCGCCCCCCTCCCCTCTGCCACCCCCCATCGCGTTCATGTTTATGCGCACGTTTTATTCCTCTCCGGGCTGCGACAATGTCGCTACACGCGCAGCCAATTCCATACACTAAATGGTAAACTAGCTACGAGCCCAATTACCTGCCATTCCGGCATTGTCTTCGCATTTCGCGACAATTTACACAGAGTGCTTTCTTCCCGCACATCCCATTCACACAGTGTGTCTGCGCTCTGCAATCCTAAATTTTTCATCCGCACGGGCGAAAAATAAGTAATGAAGGGAAAATTATTTACGGGCTGAATTACAAGGCGACGGGGTATCAGCCTTCGCAACAGGATAGATGGCACTATCAGAAGATCTCTGCGGAGAGTGCAGACACATGAGTGATACGCAACGTCAGCCGGACTAATTAGACGCGGACGAGCGCACCGAAGACGAGATATCGACGCCCCCCGGTATCGGCCGGGGCCGCTCGTTTGCGTGCGCGGCTGCTGCGACGCTTTTAATTAACATTCCATGCTCACCTTCGCGCGCGTTGCAAATTGGAGGCAATATCTGCCAGCGCGACGAAAGCGCCCCAAGCATCGATAACGGCGCACGGCAGCACGCCAACGCCGTTACTTCTCGCTGTGCTGGGAGCTGCCAAAACGGGCGTGTCGTTTTTGTTTGTTAATTGTCGAATTAATTCGGCGTCCCTTCATCAATTCCTCGTGACGGTCGTGACGTGGGCGGCAGACATTCTATCGTCACCTCCAACGATTATTTCCTCTCCTAATGCAATGAGATTTATACGCACAATCAAGTAATGTAGCAAGTAATGTATCCGGTTCGAAGGACCGAGTCTTGAATATGGAGGATGTGATGTGCGGAAATCGCTAAAATGCAACAGAAGAATTAGGCGTGATTGTCTGTTGGTTATTTGTTAGTCCAATCAAGTAAAGCAGTCCAAGGTGAATGTGAATATTGCAGCACTTAGCTGAAAGCGATAGCAATAAAGAAGGATCAACCGACTCCCTTCGCCGACACCGGCACCGAATGTCGTTCCGGGCGCAACCGGAAAGGTAATGTTGCAATTGATATAAAGGCGTAACGGGCGCACCTTCGGGTGGAGGCGCCCGAGATGTTTGGCAAAGAGAGAGCGGGCGCCGGGCGCGTCATAGTGTAATTGCCTCTTGGATTTCAATTAACTGCGCCAACAAATCAAACCGCTTTCAAAGCGGGCGCGCGGCTCGTTCGTCCGCGTCTCAACGTTTTCGGCGCATTTCAATTGTGCTCCGAGCTTCTGCGCGTCTCCGAGGTGAGGAACGGTCCCTTTATTTTCTTCAATCCCTTGAAATATTATCATTCGCGAATTACCAGCTTGGCGTTTGCGCGCTTGGCGGAAAGGGAGGTGAAAGATGGAAGTGTAGGTAATTGGATTGGCTAGCTATCCTTGCATAATGCTTTCGGCATTATTTAAATTTTCACTGTTCAGCGCCGCCGCTCCGTAAGGGGATGACCATATCAATTTTGCGCGGCGCGATCCGCCGATAAATAGATGTAGTCAAAATGGACTGGCTTGGGGGTGCTTTTCACAGCACGGGCGCGATTATATGTATAGATGGGCTAGCTGCTGGACGTAGGTGCGAATGGGCTGCGTCAAGTCGTCAAAATCATAAAGGCGCCGAAGCGTCATAACTTGCTCCCAAAAGGATGGTCCTCAGATTTTACGATGGTTTTTCCCAGATCAGAGGGACGCGCTTCTTTTTGCCCGGCACGTCATTTCTCGCACGTCCCGCTCTTCAGCCGAGTGCTAAAAGTGATAGAATAGGATGCGATGGAAAAATCGCGAAATTAGGACTCGAACGCACGTACCACTCATTCAACATCTATTTTCTCATCTAAAAACATCCAACTCGGCGTCGCGCGCTGCTTGGTATTAAAATAATAAATTTCCCTGCTTCCATGTTACAACTCGTGTGTTTCTATTTCTATATTCTTCGCCAGGTGCGATTTAATGCAACGGCACTGGATTTGCAGGTTGCCAGATTCGCAGATGTGAGTCACAGCACAAGACGAAATTAATTATTTCATCATCAGGTTGCACAAAGAGCCTGCTGTTTGTTCCATCGAATTATTATTATCATTGCTTTATTCCACGCAGGTGGGGAGAATCCTGCAACACGAAGCGCATATTCGACTGTTGCCGGGGTGCTGAGGGGGTTTGGTTCCCAGCGTGTTTGCGGCGCTGAAGAACGCCGAGGCTTAGAAACGTCACCTCAACATACGCGCGTTGATGACGGTGAGCTGGGCCGCATGGACACACAAAGTTAAGCTTCGCGTGGCTGCAACCGCCGCCGATTCCGCTGCCGGTGCTGCCGCCGTTGCCTTGAGTTCGTCTCCACGCCCGCGCTTTGACTCGTCGCTTTGATGTGGCGACGAGGGCGGACATGCCCTGTTTGTGCATCTCATCCCGACGCTTAACCTCTAATGTAACCCGTTACCTGTTGTTGCTGCTGCCGCCGCTGCTACTGCGTGTTAAATCTTACAAACGGAATTATTGCTTCTGACTTGCGCGTGGCGACCTGCCACCATCGCACACCATTGCTTAGCATTCACATTGTCATGTTTTATTACATAATATCCAATTCGGTTCATACATTTCAGCTCTTCGGTTTCTATTGTGTTTGCATTGTGAAATTCGGTTGTAGGTGTCATCTAGTGTTGAAAACTGCAACTATGCAGTTCTTGTCGCGTTTGAGCAGTTGTTAGCGCCACCTAGTATTGGAGATGTGGAACTATTTACTTACCACCTCTTGGGCAGTAAAGTTATAGTGGGCGAAAAAATCTTAGTTTTTGCTCCTTTTATTAAGAATAGTTTAGAAAACTAATTAAAGTCGTTAGACTTAAAATCCGCGTTTCATTTCAATATTATGAATAAATATAAGGCACTTTAAGCTGCAGCCTGCAGAAAGAAGGGCAAAAAAGGCAAAGTAATGCCGATTGAGCCACCCCCCAAAAGCGCGCGCGACGCGACGGTAGCTACATAATGAGTAGGTGCCCGCACCCGTTAGCGTCAAGTTCGGCTGAGTCATGATGCAATTTAAACAATTTGTGACTCGAAATAACATTAAAATCTGTCGCCCTGCGCACTGCAAATTCGTAAATCAGGATTTGCATCTCACTTATATTCCTGCTTCTAACAATCGTTTAAAGACGCGTCTCTTATCGTTTCTTTACTGCGGAAAGCAAATTTTCCACCACGTTTTTTAAAAAGATGTATACTTTTTAGGTCGGACTAATTCCCACAATGACGAGTTTGAATTCTTTAGTTCGTTGATGGTACCTTTTTGACATACTAAAAGTCTGGAAAAATCCAAACTTGCAAAATACGTTTATTTTTCTAGCACAAAGTTTCAAAGGAGATACACATTCGTCTCCCGGCGCCTCCACCAACGGAATGTAAAAAAAGTACAATCAACGAATAAAAAAATGTGATTACACATCTTTATGGGAATTAGTCCGACCTATTTTTGCTTATATCTCCAATTTAAGACCATATAGACTTACAATAAGATAGGCAACTCAATATATTTAATATCTTATGGTGCCTTAAATATTATTTCTTAACATCACATAGACATCCGGCATTTATTCAATAATAGTTAATAATGGTGGCGAGTACCCGCCACTACCACCAGCCGAGCCAATAAATTGAAACTTTAATTACATTTAGGAAATAATTTCGAATGTTTATGTAAGCGGTGAGGAGCACAACATGGCGAGCGAGGGGTGTTATTGTTTAACTGTTATTGCCACCAACTAGTTATGTTATTGCTCGCATAGCGATGCGCGCTGGAAGCTGGGCCCACCGGCCGCCTTTTGCCGCCTCTGCCATGAGTGAATAGGAACAAGACTTAGGCCCCTGCAAACTCGGCGGCCTTGTTCGCACTCCTCGGTTCATGATATAGTTGTCATATCTCATGGTAATAATGGAGTCATATGGTGCGAGCTGCGAGCCACGAAAGCACGAAATACTTCAAAGTTCCCCTTTTGTATTGCAAGTTTTCCCCACCGCCAAAGATCTCGCCACCACACGGCCGCCCCTTTCATTTCGAACTGCTTTAACGCTTTAAGATTGTTCCAACTATTTGCGGAACAATAATCGTCGATATGGTGGTGAATTATCGAGAGCTAAGACAAGCTAATTGCCCAAACCGAAAATGTCCTCATGTTCACACTGAATCGTTGCCAGAATGTTGCTAATTGCAGGGAGCGTCTTGTAAAGTGTTAAATTTACCCCCTCCTAGAGGTGCCTATTATCAGCAGCAGTCACACGCAACGGCTCTTGGCAATACAACAACGGATTTAAGTTCATTGGATCGTAACTCTTTAAATTCCTGATGCTGTGTTTGGATATAATATTCTGGCAATTAGTTTTCATTATAATTGTCATGGGTTAAAGCAGTGTTTGGAATATTATTGTTTGAACTAAGTAATATACCAAGTGTTTCAAGTTTGAAGAAAAAGCATAAGATAATTCGATAATAAGTATTCAAGAATGCTTTTGCTTTCGGAAGTGCGGTGGAATTCGAGTAGTAAAATATCAAACTGTCAGAAGTAACATTAACACGTGACACACGAACAGGTCGCATTTCGTCTCTCTGCCGCTGCCGCCGTTCGTGCATGCCAACGCGCAGCTCGTCTTTCTGCCGCGACTGCCGAAGCAGGAGCACATCTACATTTTAAAGCGGCGCATTTTGCCAATTTCGAATGTTTTACAACTGCGCGCGCGACTCGTGTGTCGACGTTGGCGGGCGCCACACGTGCGGGGGACACGTGTAGAAATCACAGCGAGCTAATAAACAAGAGCCACGGGTGCGGCTAGATAAATTGAATAACACTTGCAAATAAGCACTTATATCGCGTGTTACTGCGAACGCGCCCTCCCGGGGGTGGCTGCGTGCTGCCACCGCCGCCGCCGCCGCCGACAAGACAGACGATATATCGATGCAACAGCCGCCGACTATTAACGTCGACGTTTTATGGCCAGTCCCCTAATTACTGCAATGTCCTAAATCACATATGAATATTCGGAGAGTAGTTAGTCGGGCTGCGAATGCGCATGCATGCGGCACGCGGTGTGTGAAAAGTTCCGAAGCGCGTATCTCGCGATAATCATCTCCACCGGGCGCTTGCGAATCTATTAGGTGCGTCGCGTCGCAAAATTGTCGACCGCCGCGCCGTGGCGCTAACAACAGGCATCGGTCGCACGCGCGCACGCCGAAATCGTTTTGGGTGATAATTTACGTTTTATTGGCCGCTCTACATGCATGCCCGCTTGTTTATTTTGTTTATTGAATTTTCGGTGTGCGCGAGCGCCGTTTTATTTTGGCGGCCAAAAATTGTTCGCGCGTCCGGCGCATCCACCATCGCACACCGCGCGCGCGCTCCCCGCTTAATTTATGAACTTGTACGCGATTTTGTTTCGCATTTTGCGCGCCCGTAAATCGCACATTGCGCCATCATTTTCTAATTATGCCTGCGTTTTTCTCCGCCGCCGCCGCCGCCGCGGCGCAAAATCACTTTCGTCTCGCAGTTGGCAAATTTACGATTTCATATTTGCCCGCCCCACCATCTTTCCTCATCTGATTTGCCTTCCCCAGTCGCCGCTCGAGATTTTTAGGCAGTCATAACCGTGAAGCAACGTTGAATTATAGACGTCGGTAGCAAATATTGCGCGCAACGTTACCGTTTTTCCGTTCGCCGCCGTCGCCTGCCACCAGCCGCCTGGAAAGTGTACGGCATAAATTTCTCAAGTTTCGCGATCCAATAAACAATAATCATTACTGTCTGAGTTGTTCAAGTCGTTTTCCCCAAAACGTTTTGCGCGATGGCAATCCCTTCACTTTCCTGCTAACTGCAGTAAACCATACTCATATATTAGCCGCTCACTCACACGCGCGTCCGCCTCCCTCGTCTCGGGGCTGCAAATAAACACACGCACATGCCTGCGGAATATATGGAAAACGCAACGAAGTTAAACAACATCAGCATTCCAAGATGCAGAAACTTGTATACTTCTATACATACATCCGTCTCTTACCTATTTGAAACTTGCGCATGAGTGCTATATTTTTTTATGGAAAAAATAACGGGCAGAGCGTTTCGTTATTTATTTTTTATGCGCGCATCCCACCTCTTTTCGACTCGATTTTTTTTTCTGTGGCTTGCACTGTTTTTCGAATTTATTATCGAAATATTCGAAATCTTCAAAATAGGGTTGGCGCATGAAAACTATAATTGCTTTACTTGTCTCTTTCTTATGTGGCACCATCAAAATTGACAAATATTTTAAAATCTAATTATAAATTTGAACTTTTAACATTTTGGAAGGCGAATTTTGACTCATAGTACACGAAATATAAGCTATAAATGGTATAAGAATAGGAGGAGTTCCTTGAGGAACTAAATGGGCAAATATGGGAAAGATGAGGATTGCATTTTTTAGTTCGTTGGTTTTGAGTTCGTATTTTTGACATACTAAAAGTCTAGAAAGATCTAAGCATGCAAAGTGTGTTTCATCTAGCTCTGATTGTTAAATAGATAATCTCAGTCTACACCCGGCGCCTCCACAAATAAGAATTGCCAAATGAGCGGAGTATCAAATCGAGACATAGCCAATATTTTTTTCACTTATTATTATGTATCAATGAATCAAATTTCATCTTTTTCGGACTAAAACTGTGGATTTGCCGAGGTATACATACAAACAAACATTACCTTTTATTGACAAGGTAGTTCATTTAAGGCTGCACACTGAAAAGGAGATTATTCTAC
This sequence comes from Geostiba sp. GC000077, assembly GCA_030264215.1. Classification (NCBI taxonomy): domain Eukaryota; kingdom Metazoa; phylum Arthropoda; class Insecta; order Coleoptera; family Staphylinidae; genus Geostiba; species Geostiba sp. GC000077. The sequence goes on along the minus strand of JARJDQ010007657.1, from coordinate 3,441 downwards.
ATCAAATTTAGGGGCTAAAATATTCGACATGATAGTTTGACATTATTTTTCAAGATATCGCTTCTTTTAGGTTTTTTAATCAACAACGTGATTTTCTTTACTAAACGCCCAATAACTCTTAAATTAGAACAACCACAATTATGGAATTGACATCATTTTAAAGAGCGTGAAATTTGCTTTAATTTGGTATATTTCACAGTGCATGTACGATGCAATAACATTCATATACAGACACCCTCAGTAGCAAGAAAAACAAAAATTTATTTTGAATAAATAATTGGCCATTTTCAATGAGCAATAACTCATAAACTTACATAATTGTGAAACAAAATTTTCATCGTGTCAAGTTGGCAAATTTCATGCCCTTTCCAGCGATGCGCATAGTATACAAAATGTTAACAAATTCATTACGTAATCAACAAATGTATCATCAAAAATACGTCTGTATAATAGAAATGTTGGTGGAGGCGCCGTTTGAAACTTTGGACAAGAAACTCATTTTGCATGCTCAGATTTTTCTGGACATTTCGTATGTCAAAAGAGTATCATCAACGAACTAAAAGATTTAAACCCTCTCTTTGTGGGAATTAGTTGCACCTAAAACCCATTTCTCCTGTACTATCAAGGTCTTTACCAAAAATCTTTAAAGGCTTATTTGATTTGACTACGGATTTGACAGTTTTTACAACAAATCAATATAATTTAAAGTAGGCAACCAATAAAACATCAATAATATATGCAGAAAGTCAACGCAGACAACTCAGACAACTGTTCAAAAGTAAAGTGTTAGTGAGGCAAAGGAATGACATTAGGTAGTTGGTCAAGCTATCGACACGAATTGTCTGCGGCGAGGCATTGTTTACCGTTCGCATGTGCGGCGGGCGCGCAGTGTGTCGCCATCATCTCCTATTAGAAGTCTCGCCGGCTGAACATGCGATGTACTCTCGGTATTAGGTAACATCTCGTGTAATCAGCATGTCGTAGATGTGACGGGACATTGCGGTGGCGAAAACGCTCAGCCGCCCCGCCTCGGACTCGCCCCGGCCTCGGCAGGCTGATCGAATTAGTGACGTCACGTGTCGTCAAGTGCCCCATCCGAGCTGACAACGGTTAGACGAATCAAATTACCAACAACTCTAAACACGAGGACCGCCGCCGTGGCGATGCCGTGCCGCGCTCCGACTTTGCTCCAACAAGCCGCCCCCGCCCGCCCGCCTGCACACCCACATACACCTACCGCCCGCGCGCACACTGCACACGTACACCGATGGCGCTCGGCCGCAACTTGTGACAAGCATAAAATACATGCCGCATTAATTTTATATTGCATTAGTTGTCCTGTTGTGTTAACTGCCGACGCCGTCGGCCGGACGTCGTCGACGCCCCGGTTATGCGTTAGATATAAAATATACACGAACGTTGCGGAATTCACGATTAAGTTAGAGAAAGGCCAGCTCGTACATTCCGCCCCCTCCTCCAGAACATGCTCCGACTCGTTTGACCTCACTTCTGACACATGCTTTTATCAACTCTCGCAACCTTTATGATGTCCTTCCGGCGCTTCACGTCCGGCGTCCGAGCGCGTAACGCAATAACATTTTTCAATTAATACATTTCATTTGCACACGCCGAGCGCCCTCCTGTCGTAACATTAAAATAAACAAACTTAATACCAATTCGCATAGCATTTGCATAATTAAACTAATTACAACCTGCTATGCACAACGGTATGCACACGTGCAACATGATTAAAATAAAAATATGTATTTTTCTACCATTTACGCAAAAATGGCGGCATGTAACTTCCAATCTGATGCTATACTCCTAGTTACCTAGTTAAATCGTAGTCAAGCAAATAAAGATTTTCTATGGTGCATGCGCCGGGGAAAATCGTCCGGACATTAGCGCAACGACCGACATTATAATATTGTTTAATTAACTTCTCCCATGAAGTTTTCATCCATTAGCGCATCGCCTCATTGGGTTCTCGCGGGTTGGCGGATTTTTTCCCCGGCGCCTCCACCTATGGAGCTAATTTTTTTTGCACGGGGGCGGCTCATTGCGGTCGTTTCAATAAAAACTTATTTTTATATGCGTCCCCCCAGTCTCGCATGAAGCCGACGTCCGCGTGCAGCGCGTCAGCGTGAGCCGACGGCGTATTTATTACTCAATTATCCTTTTTATTTCCCAGCGCTTTATTGAGTCGACCGGTGCGTGACATGCGGAACATTGCGGGGGTTAATCGAGAGTTAGGAGGATGGACATTAACAGGCGAATAACTCTAATTGAATGTCATCATATGTTATGCGTTTATTTTGTACATTTTTGCGCATTGCCTGGCAAACAAATTTCGCAGGTTTATCATCGGCAATAATTCATAACTAATCGTCGTTCATCGGTCGCAACCTCGCTTGTATATTACTCGCTAAATATATTTTAATAGCGCAAAAAGCGAGCCAACGCGCAGCGGCAGGATGAGAACGGAGAACCGCCGCCGGCTTAATGAGAATCTAACGATACATTAAGGCAATACTGCATTACCTAAACAAAGATAATTAGATTGCGTCTTATTTACCTATGCAGGAATGCAGGTGGAGAATATTGCATATGATGCGCACCCAAATGGCCAGACTTGCAACGCAATGGGCTTAAGTAGAATGCGAAGATCAGTGGTGGGTCGACGAAAGGCTCGTGCATTTCGCTTTGTGCTTGTGTAAAAGATGTAAATGTGCAATATGCAACGCGGTGAAAAGGAAGAGCAAATGTAAGCGGAAGGCGCAATCATTATTCGAGTAATCTTGGGCTATTATATATGCCATTAACCCTTCTCAATATTTTTATCGTTGCATCTTTCATTTCCTTTCTTTTTCACATTCATACAAAACTACCATTTTCAATGGAAGTGAATTCATTTTATATAATACTAAGGATTTCTTAAACTGTTGATTGTTGATTTGATTGTTGCATTGTTGATTTAAAGGTGAACAAATGAAATCCGTTGGTCTGATTTCAACTATTATTTAGAACAAGCGAAATAGGTATTTAGGTGGAACAATTTTCCTCAAAGACGGGGTCAGAATTATTTGTTCGTTGATGGTAATTTTTTGACATTCTGAACGTCTAGAAAAATCTGAGCATGCAAAATGCATTTTTTTCATGCACACATTTTCATGCACAACATTGTCTTACATGCACTGTGGAATGCATCAAATTAAAGATAAATTCACGCTCTTCTCAATGATGCTAACTTCATAATTGTGGCTGATCTCAATTTTGAGTTATTATGCATTTAGTATAAAAATCACATTACTTAAAAACTCAGATTTTTTTAGATTTTTAGTAAGGCAAAAAAATACCATCAACGAAATAAAAAATGCAATTCCCATCTTTGTGGGAATTAGTTCCGCCTTATCTCCTGTACTATCAGCTCTTGAAGAAGTT
>JARJDQ010007650.1:0-14184 GCA_030264215.1 Geostiba sp. GC000077 | reverse complement strand
TATCGACAATGATTACTCATTGAAAGACACAAGTGATCTCAATGAGACTTTGGAAAATGCTTCTCGAATTGTTGAATTTAACATCCATTAATAGCCCAAAAGATTATTTTATGTATTTCAGAAATTGAAAACAAAACTTTCCAAGCGTTTAACTAGACAACGGTAAAATATTTTCACAAACGGATTTCACATTCTGTTTTGAATAACATAGCAGAATCACCCCTTCACGGGAAGGACACAATTTTCTATCCACCCTGTATATAAAAAATATTATAGTATTTATAATTTATATTACTCTCAATGTTGGGTCAATACTAAATTTCTGCCTGGTTGGTTACGCATTTCCAAGGATTCAATTTTAATCGCAAATCATTAAATTTGGGATGCTGTGTTGCCGCTCTTCTTTCTCTTTATTTGCTTCTCACTGCTAAAATAAGCTTCGCACAGAATTTTTGAATTAAAATTTATACTTCAACTATATCTCAAAAATCACGCTGTGTAATTATCTTCCACGACTTTATGCATACACTGCATTATGTAATTTCTTGTTTCATGTGTGGTAACATGCAGTGCATTGCAATAATAGACAATGAAATTCTCAACCACGTAAAATCCGGCCGTGGTGTGGCGATAGCACGAACGCATGTCTCCGTTATTTCGTACGTGGCGTGTCCGCGAGCCTAAAATCCTAACAATCCCAGCGCTTGGAGCCTATTTCGGGTCGTGGATGACGTACGCAGAGATAATATGTTCGGGCATCAGACGTATTAAATATATGCAAATTAGGACACGCATGGCGGGTAGCCGCCCGCCACTGCGTGCTCTCTAGGCCCCATCCATCCAGGCGTATTCCGAGGCATTTCGGCGTATTTTAGAATTTCATATTTCACGCACAGCATCCGCTTTGCGTATGAGCGAGTGTCTGTGAGGGAGTGTGTGTGTGTGAGCACGCGAACCATGCGCCTAGCGCTGGTATGCAACCACACGAAGTTTATAAATTAGATTATCGACATTCTTTAAAATTAATTCATAAATATGGATGAATGCCCGCGGGCGTATTTGCGTTCGAAATATGTGGAAAATGAACTTTGTCGGCCGCACGGGCATGTAGGCTGGCTAAATACACACACGTACGGCACGTGTAACGCAGCGCCCTCTGGAGTGCACACGCATGCATGCATACATACGATGATGATGGCGCGCGCGCGAGCGCATCGCGGCAGCATGGAAACGAAGAACGAAGAGTGAAGCGAACGAAGAGACGCGCATAACCATGCACATGCACACGCGCAGACGCTGGGACGAGGATGAGGTCCTCGCCGGGCCAGACAAATTTATACAAAACGCACGATCCTCCCCAGCGCGCGCATCGTACGAACACATCCTATCTGCTATTTCGCCTCGCGCAATACACCGTTTGCCACTACTCTTCATCCGCTCGTCTCTGCGCACGAGGCACGACTACAATGTATGCAACACACGCACAAAAGGCAATATACAGCATGCTCACCCAAATCAGATAAGAAAGCCCGAGACTACCGATATTTCTTCACACAAGTTATCTTCAACTTAAAGCTCGCACTAAAAATGGACTTTTTGCTCAGCAAAATTATTAAGCAAAGAAGGCCACTTATACCACATTGTATGTTGCAGTTATTTTCATAGTTATGTTTGGCTTTGGTGATGCTTAAAGCTTGTGGGAAGCTTTTGCAGTTTTAGCTGCATCTGCTTTCCGGCAATGGCTGCCGCGACGCAAATCACATAAACGTCCCCCCACACCACTCGCGAATATTATTAAATTTTGATATTTCGCCGCGCCAGCACCGGCGGCAGTGAAGTATTCAAAACATACTCGAATCGAAACTCAAACATTTCTGAATATTATGTTGCTCCCCGCCGTCGCCGCCGCCGCTGCTGGCGGCTGTGCGTTTCTGTTGCCGATCTCGCTGAACAAACGAAACGCTAACGCGGCGCATACGCAACAAATAGAATGGAATAAATTTACCTTCCATTTTGTTCGTGCGTGTGCTCAGCGCAAATGCTCTCGTGGCCATTGGCAATGGTTATTTAATTTCATGTCCATCGGCGTGTGGATATGATAATGAGGAGAGCACAACATTCGACATTCGTCAGAAGTGCGATAATCTACCAAATCGTTACAATTGAAATTATTATTTCAGACCAGAGCACAGACTTTTCTTTATTTTGTTATTATTTTTGTATTTTGTTTGAATCTTTCTAATCAACTTCTTTTCTATTTTGGGAAAAGCTCACATTGCCTTTCTGTGGGTGTAATTTAATGAGCATCAATTTGCATGCAAAGTGCAAAAGATATTTGAACAAACGCCCAGCAAGCAGAATACGTCCAGCCGAGCAATTAATCTTCATTTACTTGGTGGGTTTCGTGACTGCCAGCTTCTAAGCCCGGCACCGCCACCACGAGTTTGGTAGACTTACCGCGTTTGTCTACTCTCTGCATTTTATACGGTTAAACATTGTTAACGGTTTAGCCAAACCGAATGCGGCTTGGAGTTGGAGATAGAGTCCCGGCGAAATGGAGTTAAACGAAGTTAAACGCTGGAGTATTTCGCTTCATCTGCATCTGCATTGTGGTCACTCACGTGAACATCGCTGTTGGCTGCAACTCTACTCCAAGCTAAATGTCAAAAAGTCTTCTTCATGCTATATGTAAACTGACAACTTCCATCAAAATAAATCGTTAAACTTATGTTGTATTCACAAGGATTTAATCAATACAAATCAAAGTGTAGTTAAAATTGCTAACAATCCCTGAATAATGAAGTGCCGTGGGGCAAGTAAAGACCAAAGGACTATAATTCTTCCTAAGATTGACTGGCATTAATAAATATCAAAATATAGTTGTATTAAATACTCTTTAATTTACCTTTGATAGAAACGTCAAAATCCTCGACAATTTTGTGCTAATTGAATAAGAAATTGCAAAAAATGTGTACTAATCTTATTTTATCTCGAATTCGGTTCAAGCGTTGACTGAGAAGACGCTTTTTAATTAACGGTATAAGTGAGCAATTTAGGTTATTTGTATACAGGATGTCCCATTCATCGCGTAATTTCTCTGGAGGAGTTGTTTAGGACCATTATTATAGTATGCGAAAAATATTTTCTTTTCTTATGAGTTAGATGAGAAAAACTAAATCATACATTCGGCAACATCGCAAATCACAACCCGTTGAATATAAAAATTATTATCAATATCAATTGCAACTATTATTGATTTAATAGGTTATTGTTATTTTAAAAATTGAAACTATGATAACAATTTCATTGGTTCCAGTAACATGCCATTCCGTCTTTCTATTTTCAAGATTTGAAAAATTGTAAATTTAAATTCCTCTTAGGATATTGCCTATAGATCAAAAATGTCAATTGGAATAGTTAATAAATTTACTAATCTTTCATATATATATAATGTTCAAAATTTATGGTAAATAACAGCTTTCAAATTGTATATATTTAAATTTTAGTGAAATCTAACTATGTGCAATATGTATGCGCATTAAAAATGAAATACTTTCACCGTCTGGTTTCTTAAATAATTATGAACAAAGTTTATTTCTTTTGGCGCGCTTGGAACTGGTGGGGGTCACTATACATTGATCCGGCAACACTGTGCATTTGGAACTAACTCTGCGAATCACTCGACTGTTCACGTTGCAGCTGGAGTGCAGTGTTGCCACGACTTAGATGTTAGCCTGCGTAAATCTGTTCTCAGAATTATTTTATGAATTAGTGTGAAAAATGTACAGTCTATGACATAATTCCTTCTTATCCGGCAGAATATAAATATATTTAGCACTTATTTTGACCATGTACACAATATCTTTCACATAGTCCACCCATTTCAACTGTATGCAAATCATTTATAGGGGGTATGAATTTTCGCGATATCTATAAAGTTTATTAAATTAGAAGTAACTCTTAATATATGGTAATTTAGTATATACAGGGTGTAACGAAATAATTGAACTTTCAAATAAATTTCTTTAATTAACGGATAATAACGGATAATTCGTATTCGTATTCGTGAATGTTTACATAGTAAATAATAAGTATTTCGTTGCTTTCCACCTCAGAAGTGTAGTATTTTCCTTCATTTATCGATATTTTGCAAATTTTTTTATTTGCATATTTTTAAGCTCTATAAGACTTCATAAGACTTCATGAAAATAATTTTTTTAAACACATTTCCCCAACCCCTTTAAATCATTCGCAATGATGCTTCCAGAGGAAATCCGCCAATTTAGTTATACCCTGTATATTATATTGAAGAACCCAAGCTAATTTAATAAAAAAGCAATACGACGATTACATTTAGACTGCCGTTTCTGAAAGTGAATTGTCTTACTCTACCACTACGGGTAACAATGAAGTAGGTGTAGGTATGATAGTTGAAAAATACTGCAGTCGATTTAAACTACTCAATTTAAAGAAACCAGGTGATTAAAATTATTGAATCAATAGTTTGGATTATATTGAAAAGAATTACATTGGTTTCTTCCGAATTGCCCTTAGTGCTTCACCTTATCCTTATTTCAATTGTACATAAAGTTGAATATTGTCGGCAGTCGCGCGTCTGTTAATGGCATACTCTTTCAACCCTTTTGGCGTCCATTGCACGAGGGTAAGCGCGAGAAGAACCCCAGCGGTAGAGGGGAGCGCCGAAACTTTTCGGAGCCATCAAGCGAACGCTGCCTCGCACTCTCACACACTCACATACACACCCTTATATTATGAGTGGTTTTCGCGAATGCGAAATGCAAATACGTACGTTCGTTGCACGCACACACGCGGCGTACTTTTGTGGCTTCCCATCGCACATCGTGCCGGCGCGGCGCGTCCAGCGGCGGCGGCCGGAGCAAAACTCCACCCCCATGCGTTTTTCATCAGCGACGGCTCGGCGAGCGCGCGTAGCACGTAGCAACGGAAGAGAGAAGCGACCCCGGCCACGGCGGGCACGAGCGACGGCCATTTTCACTTGCATAACTTACACGCAATCTACTGCCGGCGCGGCGCAACCACACCCTTCTCGTGCCGAAAAATGTAGCGCCGACAATTTCAACTTATCTAAAACACAAAATATTATTACATAAATAACGTGGTACAACATTTAAGTCTAACACAATTTTAGTATAATGCACAGGGATTTTACAAATGGGGATTAATAATGATATGCACTAATTTGGTGTGAGGTTAGATCTAATGGTTGAAATTGAACCCCAGACAGGTCAAACTAGACGCGCGTCCCCAAAGACATCTCACGGCACGTTCCAACACACGTCAGATCAAGTTTGAACGCGTGCCGACACGTGCAAAGTCAACGGACCTTGGGACCTCAGTACCTCACCCTTATTAACCCCTCCGGGATGTGTTTACCCCGTCTTAAGGGTTCATGTAATGATATTTGTGTAATATTATCAAGGCCTAACCGGCCAACTTACCTGCCAAGTCCATTGTAAGCACATGTGTGAACTAGTGAACTTTGTACAGCGTTGGCTGCACTTGGCGTTGGCTTCTAAGATGGCGGGTGTGACGTGTCTTAGGTTAGGCAATCAGAAGCACTTGCAATGGCGCCGCACGTACGGTGGCGCATTGGCCAAACACACCGATCAGCCGCACTGCCGGTGCGGCCGGCACGAAACACAACATTGGGAAGAATCAATCGCTACATTTGTAAACAGGGTTGTCACATCGGGACGCCCGCCGATTCCCCTCCCCCTCCTGTCCTCCGCCTCCGCCGGGGTGCCCCCCTCGCTGTATGCCATGGCGCTGCACGGCAGCCGAGAGCGCGTGTAACACCGTCCCCATTTGGTTATTGGCTCATTGCTATCATTGATTGAGTATTATTGTTTTGGAATGCGCGTTTTTAAAACTCCGCGAACAAACAGCGCGTCCGCCTCCTATAGCGTCGAATGTGCGCTCGCTCCAACACAGCGTGCGGAACGCAGATAGCGAAATGCATGGGGTGGAGTGTGGGTATGACGTATGCAACAGTTTTTTTCGCTTATTTATTATTTTGTTCCCCGATGCTCTTTTTTTCGTTTTTTTTTCAGCGCGCCGCACGTTGGAAGCTTTATTTTTATTTCGATTCGTCGATTCTGTTTTTATTATTTCCATGTAACATGTGCGTTCGTAAACATCCACTGGACGTTGCAAAAAGTGCATTTGCAACAAATACAGACTTAACGGATCAACTATTACACCTACCACTAACGATAACATCAAACAACTTCCTATATCAAGAGCATCAAGAGATTCTATCTACATTGTCAAATGTTCAACACACCGACACAAAATACCTTGGCATCGGACACTCAGTAGGGACAGTGCAAGGACACTGATCGAATTATGATGCATGCATATTTCATGATCTGGGTCGATGTGCCACACTCGGTATGCGGCGCTGAATTTGTTTGGCTATATTTGCGTGTGTGCACTTTTTTTTTTATTTATATCGTTTGATTCGTACTCATACTTCGCGTCTCGCCTCGCGCGGGCGCTTGTTCGCGGAATGGCACCGAACGCGAATGCGAGGCGTGCAGCAATTTTTCACTTTTCAGTCTGTCGTTCGATTAGAGAGTAGCCAGATGCATTAAATGGGGGGACGGCGGATGCCTGGTTCCTTCAAGGTGCAACATCATCCACGCGCGCGACCACAATGACCTCGTAACGCGTACATCAGCGCCCTCCTTACGGAAAGCACGCGTCGCGAATTAACCGATCCACCATTATGCGTACCTGTGAAGCAATACAGTTCAAGCCGAGAAAATGGGGAAGTAGTTAAGAACAAAAGGTGAGCTGACTTAATATTATATTCAAAATCAAAATGCTGTTAGTTGTGTTCAGTCCCCAGTCCCCACTCCCGAGCAGGTGTGTATGGTGCTGCTCCCTCTCGTGAGCACTAGCCCAAGTTGTACAATCTAACCTTGACTGGTTTATATTTAAATTAGATTTCACTGCTGTGATCCGTGAGATATTTAGCTTGGATTGTTTTACAGTGATTAATGTGTTGGTTTTGGTTCCTTTTGAATGATGACTTGGGCTTGGTTGGCTTTGAGAGCTCAGCGCTTATGCTGATAGAGCATGAAAATGTTCATTTACCCTTTTTTAATTAGTCTTTTCTCGTGTCCCGTGCGCTGGGCGGCTTGATACAAAGGCAGATAAACAAAACAAAAAACAAGAGATAGGGCTAGGCCCCCGACGTTGGAGGACGTGGGGTGGCTTGGTGTGGCGGCGGCGGTGCAAGAACGACGTTCCGCGGTTTTTCCTCCGCTTCACATTTATCTTCCTCCGCCAGTGAGGCTTTTTCCTTGCCCGCACGTCCGAGTTGAAAAATAACTCTCTCTCACTGCACCGCCCTCGCCTCCCTCGCCTCCCCCCGACGGCCAGCGTCGCTCCTTCTTTTTGCGCGCATATAATTTAACCGTCCCCGCAACCACCAAAACATGTGAAAAGCAGCGCATAAATCGCATGCCCCAAAGAAAACCGCGTGCGATTTATAAAGTTAATGCGATTATTAATCTAAAGCCCAGACGCGCGGTCTCGCAGAAAGGCCGGCTGAGCGACGGCGGGTGTGCGGCGGCAGCGGCGGCGGCTGCCGGACATAGAGCTGGGTTGGCAGAGAGACGTCCGGGGCGTTCGTCTCTGTAGGGTTTAGAGTTTGCGGCTTTTACGAGGGCGGCTTTCCGTTTTTTATTGCCCTGGCATGGCGCCCGTCTTTGGCGCACTGAGCTGGTAACTAAACGGGCGGCGTGGCGCGCGTATTGTTGGTTGCAGCTTTTGTTGCTCTTCTCGCTGGTAGCCGGAATGCGTGGCTTTTTTAAGCGGTTCTGTACATGCTGCCGGAACGCCTCATTACTGAGGTTCTTTTTGCGGCCTTTATTTTTTACGCCGCCGCCGCTTACATTGTATTGGTGAAATCTCTGCTGCTCTCCCCCCGAAGTCGACCTCAAAAACCGTTTGCCATTCCGGGCCTTTGCGCATAAACTGGTGGATAGAACGGCGGGGATGGTTTGTCAAAAACGCAAGAACACACGATCAAAGGATTCGGGCTTAACGAGACACTGATAAACTTTAAATGAGAATTTTCCCCTGTTAAGAGGACACAGGGACAGGGACATCGAGGGAGGCACAGCGTCGCGTCCAGGGGACGTAGGAAGGGCTGTGAACCGTTAATTAATGGAACGATGCCAAATTATGTGATCAATTAATTTTTACACCGCATGAGCTGGCAAAGGGTACAAGATGGAAGAGTAAAATACGAAAGTAAAGATTTGAAGGTTTGACACATGATTCTATCTTCATTATTGCCAACTGGCGCGTACAGCTATTATTTGGTAATATTTCGTTATTATTACGCTTATTGTGAAGATTGGTTGTGTGTTGTCTTTGGGGGTGATTTTTGCAGGACAACAAGCTTTTTGTTTCACCAGCTCGCATGTGCTTGATTCTTTATTGTTTCTGCATTGAAAACCGAAAACCGATTTCGACACAATGATATAGTGGTCGCAGTCGTTATGGCTTTCGGCTTTTGTGCGCACTGCTCCCCGGCACAAACTAATACGCAAAACGTGAACGGAGAGTTATGACTGGGAGGAAGGCGGTCGGTGCATTCGTAATTCTACAAATATACTAAATGTTTGCAATTTTCCAATTTTGCGCTCATCATATCAAAATGACGAGAACCGACAAGTCTTACAAATCATCATAATCTTTGGCCATGACCAAAATGCATCCATTAGAAAAAGTGAGCTAAGATATCATTTTTATGTAATAATAATCGTTCCGATTGTTCAGATATTCCAATGGTAACTTTTCTGTATTGATTTTCCTTGAACACACTGTAGTTTTTGCAAAAAGCACTTTTGGCCCTGCACTGGACCCGTCTCGCTTTATGCGACTGCAATTTTCCGTGTAATTTATTTTTAAATAGTTCGGGTTTATAAAGACCGTCGAACTCTGCGCCGCCATGCCGGTGGAGGGGGCTTTGGCACCCGAATATGCCTCATCCTCGTGTCACACAGTGTCGGAAAAATCCTTCACATTTTCGGACGGAGCGGCGGATAGTTATAGTGGACACCTCCCCCCGCCTTGTGGATTCTCTGCCGCCTGCAGGTGCTCTCCTCGTAGGCCTACGCGGCGCCGATACAAATCGCAATCCGATGGTGGCCGGCTCGTCACGGCCGGGATTCACCTGGATTAGTGGCCGTTTCAGACTGGGACTAACCGTCCACTGATTGATACGATACACTCGGTCCGCGCTCGCATGATGGATACGTGCACACGCACACAGAGGCGGGCGCGACTCGGTACGTGCACGGATGAAAAACGCGCCTACGAATCGCGCACAAATCGTATTTCTATGGCTCTCACCCGCCGCCGCCACTCATTCATATTCATATTCAAATCGAACGCACGAAATCTGAAGGATTTCTGCGCAAAATTGCCTTGCGGGCCTAACATGGAGAACTTCATATGAATTGAGTTAATCAATCGACTTTCCAACGCCTCCCGCGTCAGGAAGCTGAAGAGACTGCTCAAACATCACCCTTGTGATGGAAATTAATATTTTCCAAGAGTATACCGCGTGGATTTAATTTATCTCTTGTGCCGAATGCGTTTACCTAAAGCGTGATAATGCATTATGGATAACATTGCATCCAGAATACGCAGAGTGTCCTGCCCGACGCGACGCAACCATTGTTTATATTTTATTATAATAATGACGACGGGCCCACCTCGCATTTTCGCATTTCCGAGAGCGGCGAGACGCTTTAAAATGCTGACTGCGGATGGGACGCATGACCGACGAACCATGGTTTTCCCTTTTCAGGGTTTTCGGCTGTGTTGCTTCGCAACTAGGCTTTTGCATGGGTTTTTAACCGTTGCACAAAAGCGTGACGCATCCATTGTTCCGTTTTGCATTTATGCTTTTTTCATAATGTGCTTATAGTATTGCCTCAAATTAATAGTACAGGAGATATAAACAAAAAATAGGTATTTCGAGGAACTAATTCCCACAAAGATGGGGATTGATTTTTTAGTTCGTTGATGGTATCTCTTTGAAATACTAAAATTCTAGGGTTTCACGAGAATCTCGAAATTCAAGATTTCTTCAAGATTTTTCTGTCGAGATCAAGACAAGAACTGGCAAATTACCTCTTGGAGACATTTTTCAAGATCGAGATCAGTTATGTCACGATCTTGCAAGATCAAGATCAAAATATTGAGATCTTGAAATCTTCAAATTTAAACATTTTAACTGATACTGTCGACACATTGTTGTTGTCAAACATTGTTGTTTGACAAACATGCTTAAAACGTGAAACGTACCGAGTGGTTTTTAATAACAAACTTTATACGTAATTAGGTTAGCAAACGGCCGTACGTCGTACTTCACGCTGTCTGCATTTGCTAACGTGCCGATGCTCGGAACTGATTCGAGGTTACGACGTACGGCCGCGTGTTTACCTACTACGTATCGTTTGTTATTAAAAACCACCCGGTATTTGGGATTTTGGAGGTTAAGCGTTTATAAGACAGGGAAAGACGGGAAACGATTGCAAATTCTGACCAATATTCATAGATGGCGCAACATTTTCAAGATCATTATTTTTTCAAGCTTTTTTACTTCAAGACAAGATTGAAATACTAAGAATATACCAAGCCAAGAATAAAATATATTTCTTGATTATTTTCAAGACATGATCAAGAATTGGACTCAAGACCAAGATTCTTGTTTTGCTGAAACCCTAATTACAAAGTGCGTTTCATCTAGCCCGGCGCCTCCACAAACACAAATTGCCAAATGGGCGGAGTGTCAAATCAAGGCAAAACCAATATTTTTTTCCCGACTATGATCTATCAATAAACAAAATAACATCTTTATTGGACTGAAACTGTGGATTTGCCGAGGTGGTCAAACATGCAAAGATACAAACCTACGTGGCCTTATATTTAGAAGGTGGTTCATTCATCAGAAGGTGGCTGCATACAGAAAAAGAGTAAATTCTACATTGAACTAAGACTCTAAAGTTTTGAAGATATTGCTTGTTTTAAGAGCGTGAAACTTCCTTTAATTCAATATATTTGACCGTGCATGTAAGATGCAACAACAATCAAATACTTACAGATCATTATCAAGCGAAACAAAATTTTATTTCCAAAATATAACTTGCAAATTTTAATTTATCGTGGTAACTTGGCAAATTTCATGCCCTTTCCAGTGATACTATTGTATGTACACATTTTTAACAAATTCATTAAGTAATCAAGAAATGTATCACCAAGAACACGTCCGTAAAATAAAAATATTTGTGGAGTGTCCCGGCGCCTCCACACATATTTTGTGTTTCTCAATTTTTAACTTTGTGCAAGAACAAAACGCATTTTACATGCCCAGATTTTTCTAGATTTTCTTTTAGTATGTCAAAAAGGTACCAACGAACTAAATAATTAAAACCCCGTCTTTGTAGGAATTAGTTCCACCAAAAAATCTACTTCTCTCTTCTGAACTACATCCGAAAACAAAATAGACAACACTTTCGAAACTAAAAAACCATCATCTACGATAAAGACCTTAGATACCTTAGAAGCGGTATGAAATTTTATCACTATATTTTATAATTTTTTAAGTGCGACTCGTGAGCGTCAGGATAATGCCAAAAAGTAAAACAGTAAAACTTAAATGTGCATAAACGATCCACTCTCCTGGCCTGGTCATTTCGTCGCCGTTGGGCCATTATCCTCGCCAGTATTTTAAAGAAATAGCCGGCAGTTATGCCAAGCGCCAAGCTATTTCTGCCCAGAGAGCGGCGGCGTGCAGAAATGGCCAGGCATAATGGGTCGGCTAACGCCTCCTGCTTTTAATTCTCTCTTGCCACAGGCGCTTGAATAAATGACCATCGCAGCTGCCGAAATGTGCAAGTGTCTGCAATATTGCAACGCTTAATCTCCGCCACTTTTCGCTGCGCTCGCAGCTTTTCGGATAAGTCGCCAGTTTAACCCCCAGCGCTGGGGGGGTGGCCATTTTTAGTTTTTCAAAATGTTTGCGCTTTGCACTATAGGTTCAAAATGATCCTTTTAGAGTAGAGTTTTGAACCGCCCTGGTAGTGTGTGAGAGTGCACAAATATCGACAAAAAAAGTAAACATGCAAGCTTTGCGTATGGTCGCGATAGTGTAGCCTGTAGCCCCGGTATGACATATAATTTTCGGCGAGCCAGCGCGCGCGCAGTAGGGCTCGAACTTGGTTTCGGGTTTGTTTAAACAGCGGTCACAGTATTAAATTACTCTCATATTTTTTACAGTGTCCTAAGCATACCGTTTAAAAATCGCACTCAGCGCACACGCACTGTACGCACGCATTTGAAGTGTGCGGCGGCCGCGCCGGGCGAAGAGTGCACATTTGCACTGACACCCACACGCCGCCCCTGGCGCATACATATGTGCGTGTGCGGCTGTGTGCGGCAAAGAGAAATGAGTTCGCAGGCTTGTGCTCGTTCGTTCGTTCGTTCGTTCCCTCGTTCGATAAAACCGCCACAGAGCGGGGGTATATAAGCGAGATAGCAGGCCGGCCGGCGGCGGGATAAAGAGGCGCAAGGGTTGCGGGCGCCCGCGTAGGCGGGCACCGGGAAAACTTTGGATTGGTGGAAAACAGTGCGGGGAAACGCCGAAAAAATAAAAATCCCACCCGCCGGGGGAATAGACGAGGAGCGCGCGTGTGTGTGCGCGCCCCTGCCATCGCCGCCGCCGCCGCCGCCTCCACCACCAGCCGCCGCCGGCCTGGGGAAAACGCGGCGGCGGCGTGCTTTGCTTCGGAGCCTCGGCTCAGCAGCATCGACACGCACGACGCGCGTTTGCAAGAGTGCGTCGCAGTGGAATGGCGAAGAGGTCGTGTTCGCGCTCTCCGCACACACACACGCACACACCCACACATGCACGCACTGGGGGCGCAAACATTATTTTTGGATGCCATAAATTTGCGGGAGCTCCCTCGCTCGAGCCTACCATAGGCTAGAATAAATATTTTCGAAAGAGTAAAATGTTAAGGACTTTGCATTTCGCACACGCACAAAGCGGGACGCGCTTCGCCGGAGGCCGCAACTTCGAAAGTTCTCACACCCCGGCGCCAAGACAAACGAGCGCAATGCGTCCAGAGGGGCGGCGCGCGGATCCTCTAAACTTTTGGAATTGTATAGCGGGCGCCCACAACGAACAAAAAGCAGGTGGAGTGAGGAATGAGAAAACGGGAAAGTGGGAAGAGAAAACGCGCTGTGGGTTGAGGAAAGCGGAAAGAGGAATGGGGGATGAAAGAAGAAACGCGTGGTGTGAGGCGTTCACAAAGGAGTGGCGTTGATGGTATGTGCGTAATATGCCAAGCGAAAATTCAATATTTTAGCTTTCAATTCACTTTGTGAATTCATATACATATGCCCAGCAAATAAAAACATATATTTGATACGTAGCATTGATGTAAATTTGCGAACATTCCTAGCACGGTTATATAAATGTCAGGGATATTCTTTGTATTAAATTTGATGTAACATATACGTCTTAATGTCTGCCCTACGAGTATCAGATATGTATCATTGATATAACCGAATAATGTATCATAGATGTAACATAGACATAACTTCGCCATTAAATAAATAAAAAGGAGTTCGTTCGTAAGTATCCTCACACTCTTCGAACTTTGTGTTCTCTATATAATTTGTATGCTTTTAAGGTTAAGGTACATGTTTGAATATATACTTAGTCATCAGGACTGATTACTGGGAGAACCAACATTTAAAAATCAAAATTGAACATGGACAGTATCCCCAATTGCAAATCTACCTCTGCAATATCCAATTACACCATATCAAATTCTCTTATTAAGAGAATATAAATTAGTAACATCTATAATAAATAATTAAACAGGAAGGTTTATAAGTTCCTTAATAGTTATTTATGGTCCGCGGACGCGCAAGCCACGAACCAAGGCGACGGTTCGCGAAGTGAGAGTCGCGGCCGCTACTCGAACGAAGCGGACAACGTGGTTCGTGGCGTTTGCGCGTCCATGGGGCATACAATGTTTTATGCACGTCATTTACTTGCATTATATCTAAACAATGTATGGTATAAATTCATGTTCAAAGTCATTAAAT
>JARJDQ010007634.1:0-11325 GCA_030264215.1 Geostiba sp. GC000077 | reverse complement strand
GTTGAAGATTATCTTCACAAATGAAATTCTTGAATAATTTACTTGATCATTTGTAGCGTAACATAGACATTAGGCTTTTCACCGTTTCAAATCGAATAATTTTATAATGCAGGCAAAAACATTTATAACATGCGGGTTTCCAATGGACCTAAAAATTATTTTAAAAAACTAATTATAGTATATTTGAGCATAGCATTTGAATAGCTATTAAGGAATAAGTGTTCCTTATTTTGTGAAGATAATTAATGAATAAAACTTAAGCTGATATTTGTTATTTATAAGATGGAATTTATAGTTTATACCAACTTGAGATCACTGCATGCGTGCCAACTTTTCTAAGGTGTTGATATCTTTCTCGTAGAGTCGTGACACCTTGCCACTCGATTGACGGGAAGTTCACGCTATGACGAGCAGTGTGTTAAAGAAGAGCAAGAAAAACAGAATCGATTTCAACAGCTTACTCCTCTTGATGTCATTGCTCAGCGCAGTTGGCTGGATAATCAAGTAACCGTTGAACCGTTGAACTACTACCAAACCCCAAATGACGATCAACGTTAGTATGGATAAACGGGTCATTTAAGCACTTTCAAGAACATGAAGAAGCTTTAATTGAGTCTACAAATTGATCAAAATAAAACTACCCTCTAATCTCATAACTCGAATTTGCTGTAATTATAAAAATTAAGACTTTGATTTTTAAATTAAAGTGTCTCTTAAAAGATTTTTTGCGATTTTTGCGAACGCGATTATGGTACGGAATAATTCAATCTTTAATATTTTTACGGATTCAAAAGCAATCGTTAAAAATTATTTCGGTAATAAGGAAATCTTGAGAAATGAAGAAAAAATGTCGTGATGAGTCTTCCACATTGTAGTGACTAACCTTGTAGTGACTTGTAGTGACTATAAGCAATGGATATGATACCATCGACATAAGCTCCTAGAGGATGACATCCCAAAGAGATGTCGACGTAGTCGTCCTCATATCGAAGCATTCAATACCACTGATAGTCACCATCATAATCAACATCATTTCTTTCATTCATATTCAGCGAAAAATTAATCATCTCAGCGTAGACAAGAATAATGTTGTATTCACTGCCCAGGGGCGGATCTATAAATATTACCCAAAAATTAAATAATTCCCAAAAATATACGTATATTGCTTCAATGTGCAAGCACCTGCGTTACAAATTTCATAATTGTAACAAGTTGGAAAAGTAGCGCACTCTGACAGAGTGAACTATTGTTCCTTTGTAAAACCGACTACCGACTAATTCAAGGAGCAGTCCTTTTTATGATAACCCGCGTTGAAGAATGGGTAAAAGAATCATGTAATTTGCATTTGTGTGAATAAAATATATCAGAATATCTTTAGAAATGACATTTATCCATAATTTACGTTGATCGATTCTAGCGGAAAACAGACATTAGGGATCTCACCGTTTCAAATCGATTAATTTTATAATGCAGGAATGAAACATGTACAAAATTATTTAAAAATAATACTATTTATATAAACTATACTACGTTTAATGTTGTCACCCTAAACGAGTTGTAGCTACATCACCCACGTTGATACTGATGAAATATGTAACCGATATTACAAAATAATATTATTGCAATTCCATGATTGGCGAGCACTTTCATCAGTTATTTCAGATTGGATTATTATTAGGCCAATAGACGTTTTCATATATTCTCACGCCGATCAAATACTTTCAAGTTCGGAATGTCTTCCACATTATTTCAGGGTATTGCTGTTTCTATATAATACTCTAACTTCAGACTAATACAAAAATATTAAGGAGTGTTGATTTTGATAGTAAAACAACATTGACTAACATAATTACTAACATAATCTGTATTTCATGAATAATACAACCCCATTTGTTATTTTGTTCAATAATGATCTGGAATCGAACAGTACAGACAGTAGTTAATCAATAATTAGAGATCAATATAGTGATGAGTAATTTATTATAAGACCTCCGCCTTTGATAACTACACTGTACACAAGTGGAATGGGCACTTCAATCTTTGTCTTTTTGGGAAAAGTTACTAGCTTCCATTTAAAAAAAATCGATTAGAAACACTTTTAAGACTAAAAAATTTCATCTTCGAAAAATCTCATAAAATCATGATGATCCACTAAAGATCATATATATTTATCAGCATAGCACTTGAAATCCTTATTCACTCTGCTGAAAGCTATTAAGTAGCTATTAAGAAATAATTACAAATGATCCACGTTCATTATGGTAATCAAGAAATTATTCATAAGTATAATGTATCAAGATAATTTATGAATAAAATATAATCTGATATTCTTTCAGTTAATGAATAGATCTTTTACACATCCAACAACGCAAGCTATAATAAAAACTTTTCTTGCATTAGTCGGTTGGGATAGTTATACAAAGGAGCACAAAGACAGACAGTGTACTCAAAGAATGAGAATGAAGAAGACATTCAGAACACAAAAGTATTTGATAGGTTTAAGATTATATGAAAAACTGTATTGGCTCAATGACAATCCTCCCAGAAATATGGTAGAGAAAGTGCTTATAGTTTTTGGTTTCGCAATGATATATTTTGGAAATATTGGTTATATGATTCAACAGTATCAATGCGAGGCAGCTACACTAGTAGGCTTGTCATTCAATTTTTCTGTTCTGCTTTCAATTACCCTGGGTGCGATTATATTGAATACAGCGATCATCTCAATGATGGACTTCATTGATATATTTCATCTCATTGATGTTAACCCGTATCTTAGCGTACGAAATAAGAAAGTCCAGAGTATTTATATTTTGGCCAACAAGTTGGAAATATTTCTGGATATATTTTGCATCGTTGCTTTTTTTACGCCAATAGTCATCGCTGAACTACAAAGTTGCAATCACATAATATCTCGATATTCGTGCGGTTATATAATGCCAAGCGTAAATGACAATGATCTGTTACTCTGTTTCGTATAAGCCTATCTGATTTTAGTTCTTCTTCGTTGAACTAGATCATCCATATCGCAGCTTTTATAATATGTTGGTGATGTTAATTCTATTATACTTGGGAAGGTGTGTAGCTATCGCAGTGGGTTTGTTGCTTGTAATCCTGCAATATATAGAAGTTTGCGTGAGCAAATTCAAGATTATCCTACAAGAAGCTAAATGTACGAAAATCCAAGCCATACGATACCAAAACCTTAAAAAAGCACATGAACTTCATTTGTATATGATAAAGTAAGTTACCACATACCTAAGACAAAACATATAAATGTTCAATCTACTTGTAGAATTTGGGTGAAATCAATTAAATTATACAAATGGCCCCTTTTGTTTCAAGTTGTGATAACTGGATTGTTGCTTGCCTTAGTATTTATAACACAGTTAGATGTAATATATTACGTTCACGTAGGTTATAAGCTGGGTACTACTTCTCAAATCTTCTTTTAGAAGACAGTTGACGTCATTTCAATGCTACAATTAGTGGCTTATATCTCAGGCACTTTCTTGTCAGGATGGATTGGCGAACGAGTGAAAAGTCTTGTAAGTTCTTATTCGGTAAGGATTTAAGGTTACTAAATGTTCATGATACAGGGCGAAGAAATGAGATATATGGTTTTTTACTCTTGTCCCTGGGATGGAGATGTACAGAGTACCAAATTCCTTGCTCTAATGAACTTAAACACACATCATGGACTCTTCTTGCCTTTGGGTGATTATTCAACATACACTAATGAACGTGTTCTAAGTGTATGTATAGTAAAGAAAATTTTCAATTTATCGATTAATTTTGTCATTTTATTCTAGATTTTTAATTTTTCATACTCCGTTGTAATGTTATATATTAATTCAGCTAAGTAGAAAATGTTTGATAGATGTTGGGTGTTTCAGTCATTGTTAAATGCTATCTTCTATTTACTTAGACATAAAGCCGAGGTTTAGCTTCTTCTTTGGAAGCTTCCTCATGGCCTGGACATATTTTTTTTTGTGGTTATACAACGAGCAGAGATGGAGTAACAATTTTTAAACAACATCAACAACAACAACTACTACTACTACACAGCTTGTATTTTACTACTAATTTTTTATCTACAGATGAGACAATTTTAGACTTTGTTTTAACTTTAGTATTCTAACAAAATGTAGACTTATGATTGTAGCAGTAGAATACTGCTATAATGAGTTAATCTAGTACTGTTAAATAGTTGATAATTCAAACACTAAAAATTATTATTAATTGTAATTTAACGCATATAAAAGAGTGATCCCTTCCATTTGTGTACAGTGTAGTTGTCAAAGATCGCCGCCGTCTTCATAATGAATTATTCACAAATATTGACCTCTAATGCGTAGTGACTAATCTTCTTATTAGTTCGAATGAAGATCATTATGTTGTACCATCAAAATTAACGCGCCTTAATATTTTTGTATAATTAAGCAATATTATTCGACAAGGATGTGGAAGACTTTCAGAACTCGAAAGTATTTGATCAGCGTGAGATTATTTGAAAACTTCTATTGGCCTAAAGATAATCCAAAAAGAAATATACTTGTGAAAGTGCAAGTCATTGGCTGTGTTTACACCGGGCGACCTAAACTGCGACCTGGTCCGAAAAAGGCTTTATATCTCGCGTTTACTCCGTTTAAAGCGATACATCCCTTTTAGTTTACCTCCACTAAATTCGATCTAATATACAATGAAAATCAGTTCGTTAATATAGTGCAAAAATTTGGAATATTTGTAGTTTGGCCAATAAGAAGGAAAAGTGCAGAATATTATTTCTAAGATTGGATTTATGAGCCTAATTCTCATTGCTGAATTACAAAATTGCGATCATAGTGCAAATCGATATTCTTGCGGAAATGTTATACCTTAACTTTTAGAATATGGGTACAATCAATGAAAATATACAAATGGCCCTTATTACATCTAATACCGTAATACTGCAGTTAATTCTGACTTTTATTTGTAAAATGATCTTTCATAAATTTAACTTCAGTTCAATAGTACAACTAGGTATTTATATCGCAGGCACTTTCTTTTCTGGATGGATTGGCGAACGTGTGAGAATTATTGTAAGTGCCAAAATGCAGATTTATTATGATATTGATATTCATACATATAAAATTGTGTAAGAACTAAAACCACTTTCTAAAATCCCTTTAAGAGAAACATAGACATCACCATCACATCATTTTGCTAGATTAGTATAATCTCTCGAGACACTCAATTAGTCAAAAACTAGGTCAAAGTTAACAAACTGGTAACTGGTAACTGCAGAAACCATGGTTATTGCAATAATCATTATCATGATTACCATTCATAGCTACCATAGTTACCTCTTAGTTTTTGGTCAACCATCCGCGCAATTCTTTCAGAATAGCGTTTTCTATGGAACCTAATGGCCTTGTGGACAAATCAATATAAGGCATGTAAGGCAATATATTCCGCTTCTTCCGCACCTAATGACTCTGTGTTCTTACAGCATTTTAACTGTTGATGATTTGTGCTGAGCCTAACTGCATATTCATAATACAGGGTGAACAAATGAGACATATTGTTTTCTACTCTTGTGCATGGGATGGAGATGTGCAGAGTCCAAAATTCCTTTCCTTAATAAACTTAAACATGCATCATGGACTCTTCTTGCCTTTGGGTGATTATTCAGCATATACTAATAAATTTGTTCTATCCTTAAGTATAATATATCTAATGAAAACAATATATAATTTATCGATTGATTTTGCTAATATATTCTAGATTTTCAAGTTTGCTTACTCTATTGTAACGTTATATATGAATTCAGCTAAGTAGAATATTTGAACGGCTCTTGGATGTTTGATATGAAGTTAACGAATCATAAGAATGTTACCTAAAGCACTGTTGAGTTTCAAGCATCAAGTTGTGCATTAAGTATTTCAAGTTTGAATTCGTAAAATAGAAGTTGCACCTCTAGTTATAATCGAAATGGATTGAATACAAACGTACGGTTCATAATCAACCTACAAAGATTAAATATTTAGTATATCGCTTTTCAGAAATGTTTTACCAAAAAAAAATATTAGTATAATAATGTTACTGTAATTTTGGCAACTTTCAAGCAGACACCTTTTATCATTATTCTATCAAAAGATCAGGTAGTAAAAGATAGAGATAAGTAGATAGAGGCAATTTTTCTGGGTTCTTGTGGACTAAAACGTGGAGTTGTGAAGTTATTCCAAGAAAATGGTGTTATGTAATAAATTAAAGAGCTTCTAATACAAAAACTAACAAATATTATGAATTCTGAGTTGCAGCATTATTTTTTCAATAAAATTGAGTTCCACTCGTTATCATTATGTTCTTATCATCAAAATTAACTCGCATTAATATTTTTGGATTAGTCTATACGTCTGTACTCCATAGTGACCGTAGAAGCAATACTATTTTCCAAGAATGTGGAAGACAATCAGAACTCAATACTATTTGATTAGCCTGAAATTATATGAAAACTACTATTGGCCTAATGATAACCCTATCAGAAATATACTGATGAAAGTGCTCGCCATTCTTGGAATTTCAATAATAATTTTTGGAAATATCGGTTATTATATTTCATCAATATCAACGTGATGTAACCACATTTTCAGCCATGTCGTTCAATTTATCCGTTCTGCTTACAATATGGTTGTCAAGTGTTATGCTGAAAAAAACAATATGTTGTTCGTTGTGAAAAGTTACACTTATAAGATTTTTTTGCGATTCGTTTGGAGCCTCCTTAACGGTTAAGAAAATGACATATTACCATTACAATTACATTACCATTACTACAATTCATGGATACCATAGTTACCAACTGGTTAACTTTTTGACTGAAGTTTGATGTACGACTGGTCATAAAAAGTTTATAATCAACCGACCACGCAATAGATGGCGACTCTAAACAGAAGGTGGCCATTTGAGCTTACTGTGTGACTATAGGCAACATACTATACTGTCTCAATGTTCAAGTTTGCTTACTACTATGTTGTAACGTTATACATGAATTCAGCTAAGTAGCTAAGAAGAATATATACTCATCGTTTTTTTTTTTAATTCTCAAAAACAAGGGAAATATTAAGAGCACATGTAGAGTTTGCTTACATTAGTAGTTCGACACTTCTCAACGAGATGGCGCACCAAGCAAATAGGAAAGTCTTGAATTGAAAACACGATTTTTTTTATTTTTGCCGGAGTTTGACATTGGAATATCAGTCGGCTTCGCCTCACTTCCCGAAGCTTTGGTCTCGGTTCGGCCGCGACCCACAAACCACAAATAACTATACTTTATCTCAATTAGTATTAAGAATGCAAGAAAATGCAATGTTTTTTTAATTTCTTCACTTTACTTATTAAAGCGTGTTTAAAACATTGATGAGAACTTTATTTAGAATATGTGGATCATTGACGATTGTGATTCGCATGTCTTGCCTTTGCAATGCTGGTGGTGGTTGGTTCTAGCGATTCTACGTTTGAATGCATGAGGGCCAAGAGGGGTGGGTTTCAGGGTTTGGCCCTCATTGTCATCGTCCGCCTCGGAGCCTCGGTTTTAATTTATGAGACGCGTGACGGCGTGACTCGAATTGCAACGCTGCCCTAAACACGCCTAAACACATTCGACATTCGACGTTCGTGCTTCGTTCCGGCGCACAGTGAGTGAAAATTCCCATTCTTGATGCAAATGCTGAAAACTCGTCTCGCCACGAGCGAAAATCATAAACAAATGAATTTGTCCGGGGAGGTCATAAACGCACCCCAAATCCCCAAAACACTTTGGTATTACGAATATTACGAAAGATTCCGATGAGACTTAAAGCGCTAGCGTTTTCTTCCAAAGTTCAAAGCGCGTTATGTTCGCATTTACAGCGTTGCCAGTGTTTTATGTTGTGCTCGTCTCACAGCGCGAAAATGAAGGGGGGCAGAGGGGAAAAGAGTGTGGAACTCGGTGCTCATTCGATTATTCGATTGTTGATGACTCATCCGTGGCGTGTTGACTTGACCCACAAAAGCAGGCGCGTCATTTCATTTCATTTCGAGGATTTTGATTTAGATTGATGAACATGAACTGAAGGGCTTGGCTCGGTCCCCATCAGTCCCCAATGATAACTATATCTATAATAGTGTTAGAGTTAGTGGAATGGTGTGGCATGGTGGCAATTATTTAAGGAAAGGTGCGGCCTTACCACAAATTACATTTTCACTTCGTCTCCAGCTGTGTTGTGTGCGTGTGTGTAATGTGTGTTGCCTACGTTAAAGGTCCGTTTTCTTCTTTTACCACCAACACATTTTACAACTTTACATTATAACATTAAAACATTATAACATTGACAATAATAAATATAATCCTTTCTCACCATTCTCCCTTTCTTAAAAAAGTTACGATAAACATAAAAATATTGTATATTGTACAATTGGTTGCATATGTTGCGGTAAAACGTGAGCTGTGAGTATCACCCGACCTTCTTCTTAACTTTTAACACTCTTTTTCTTAAGCTAACTTAATACTTATTACGTCACTCATCCGAAAAGCAACCAACTACTTGTAATGCACATCAGCCCATAGCCGTAATGCGCGATGAAGAAGTAAACGGCGTATTTGACAATGACATCGATGCGCTGCATCGTCTTGAGCTTGCTGCGCGCCGCCTCCATCGTGCCGTCGTCCTCCTTGAGGATGTAGCGGCGAATGCCGACGATGTAGCTCTTCATGAAACGCTTCCAGTTGACGTCGTCCATGTCCAACGGTAGCAGCTGGCGGTCTTCCAGCGACAGCGACGCGTACAACTGTCGCACGTTGCCGTTCTCGAAGGACCAGGCGTGCGTGACGAAGAACAGCACGGCGGCCATTTGCGAGTGGAACTTTTTGTAAAGATTTAATAATCTGCAACGAAAACCTCACTTAAAATCAATTTTGGTGGTGTATTTGGTTGCCTATAGTAGCCTATAGTTGGCTACAGGTTGCACTTTACGTCATCAGATGACAGCACGGTCTTTCTTTAACTTACTGAACTATAGGCAACCAAGTATACTAGAAATTCACTTCAGGTTCACAAAAATAAAAGAAAACTGTAAAAGTTATGTAAAAGTGACATCAGATGGCAGCATTGATTTCTTTCTTTAACTTACTGAACTATAGGCAACCAAACAGACACCAAATTCACTTCAGTGCACAAAAATAAAAGAAAACTGTAAAAGTTATGTAAAAGTGACACCAGATGGCAGCATTGATTTCTTTCTTTAACTTACTGAATTATAGGCAACCAAACAGACACTAAATTCACTTCAGTGCACAAAAATAAAAGAAAACTGTAAAATTGATTAATTGTAAAATGTGACTAGTGTATGGTAGGTTGGGCTGCCTACCTTATTACTTACGTTGGTTTGTTGCCACTTAACAAAAGCAGTAAATCGATGAAGAACGCCGGCAGATAGTGAAATAAAATGATCAAAAGGTTGTAGAAACACTGCGATTCTGTGATGGTGATGCTGAGCGTGCGTTTGGAATTGAGCAGCGGGTACTTCCTGCTGTAGAAGGTGCCCATGTTGATGTACTCGGACCATGCGATGTCGTTCCTCGTCGAGCTCGATACGTAGTTGTAGATTTTCATGGCACGCTCGCCGCCATTTTGTGCGCCCCTAGTGGCGACCTCCCACGCCGCGGCGAAGATCCCATCCGCCACCTTGTCCACCGGCACCACATTGCAGCTGTCATCCTGCGCCACATACACCACCCTTCCAAGCCCGGCATAGATACTCGCCGACGCGCCAACCGGCCCGTAGACATTATCAATCCATCCGGGCGTTGCGCCTTGATACGTGGAGAGTATAATCGCCGGCCGGAAGACCGCCACCGGAAGTTTCTCGCATTCGGTGCGCACGAGGTTCTCAGCGAGCGCCTTGGTGAAGGTGTACGTGTTGGGCCAGTTGTCGATGATGCCGGCCGTCTGCGCGTCAATCTCCTCCGGCGCCAGCTTGGCGAGCATCGCGGCGACCTCTTCGGCGCCCAGCGCGTAGTCGTAGAAGCGCTCCTCGATGTGCGGCAGGTGGCAGTTGGAGTACGCCGTGGAGACGTGCACGAAGGCGTGCAGATGCTTCATGCGGTGGCAGAGATTGATGACGCCGCGCGTGCCGGTGACGTTCACCGCGTACGACTTGTCCAGCCGCTCGTTGAAGCGCACGGTGGCGGCGCAGTGCAGCACCACGTCGACGTGCGCCAGCAGCGTCTGCACGTCGCTGATGGAGAGGCCCAGCCCGGCGAAGGCGCAGTCGCCATTCAGCGGCACTAGTTTGTGCTTGAACTTTGGATCTTTCTTTTTTAATGCTTCGTAATACTACAAGAGAAACAAATTGTACAATAGCAACAACAAGAACAGTATACAGTGCGATTGGGATTAGCTTGTACAGTGTATAGAATATACTTATAGTATTAGTGGTAGTATTAGTAGTAGTATTAGTAGTAGTAGTAGTAGCATTTTTAGTATGGCATATTTGATGAGGGGAAGCGAGTAGTAGTAGTAGTAGTAGTAGTAGTACTAGTAGTAGTAGTAGTAGTAGTGGTAGTAGTATTATTAGAAGTAGTAGTAGTAGTAGTAGTAGTAGTAGTAGTAGTAGTAGTAGTAGAAGTATTAGTAGTAGTAGTAGCATTAG
Source organism: Geostiba sp. GC000077 (assembly GCA_030264215.1). Taxonomy (NCBI): domain Eukaryota; kingdom Metazoa; phylum Arthropoda; class Insecta; order Coleoptera; family Staphylinidae; genus Geostiba; species Geostiba sp. GC000077. The sequence goes on along the minus strand of JARJDQ010007634.1, from coordinate 654 downwards.
CAGTATGGCATATTTGATGAGGGGAGGCGAGTAGTAGTAGTAGTAGTAGTAGTAGTATTAGTAGTAGTAGTAGCAGAAATAGTAGTAGGGGTAATAGTATTTGTAGTAATAGTAGTAACAGTTGTAGTAGCATTAGTAGTAGTAGTAGTACTAGTAGTAGTAGTATTTGTATTATTAGTAGTAGTAGTAGTAGTAGTAGTGGTAGTAGTATTATTAGAAGTAGTAGTAGTAGTTGTAGTAGTAGTAGTAGTAGAAGTATTAGTAGTAGTAGTAGTAGTAGTAGTATTAGTAGTAGTAGTAGTAGTAGTAGTAGTAACAGTTGTAGTAGCATTAGTAGTAGTAGTAGTAGTAGTAGTAGTAGTAATAGTAGTACTAGTAGTAGTTGTAGCAGCAGCAGTAGTAGTAGTAGTACTAGTAGTATTAGTAGTAGCAGTAGTAGTAGTAGTAGCAGAAATAGTAGTAGCAGCAGTAGTAGTAGCAGCAGAAATAGTAGTAGTGGTAAGTATTAGTAGTAGTAGTAGTAGTGGTAGTAGGATTAGTAGTAGTAGTAGTAGTAGTAGTAGTAGTAGTAGTTGTTGTTGTTGTTGTTGTTGTAATAGTAATAGTAGTAGTAGTAGTAGTACTAGTAATATAGAGCGATCGAATGTGATTGAA
>JARJDQ010007631.1:0-18278 GCA_030264215.1 Geostiba sp. GC000077 | reverse complement strand
TAATTTTTGCCTTTTCATGCTCTTCCTTTGCGTCGTTTTCCAACTTTAATTTTGCATCTTGCTCGGCTTTATCTTTGGCTTCCTTTTCAGCTTTATCCTTAACTTCTTGCTCGGCATTTTTCTTCGCTTCTTGGTCTGGCTTTACTATAGCTTCCTGTTCTGACTTTTCTTCAGCCGCTTTTTCAGCTTCTTTATTACCTTCTTTTTCAACTTGAACTTTAGTTTCTGGTTCTGACTTTATCTGTGCTTCTGTTGAGTTTGCTTCTCGTTCTGCCTGCTCAATATCTGCCTTAACTTTCTTTTCCTGTTTGTCTTTTTCATACTTTTCATACTCGACTTCCCCTTTGCTGTCGATTTTATTAACCTCTTCTGAACTGTCGCTATATTTTGTCATAATAAACGATTCATACAGTTTGTTCATTGCTTCAGATAAATGATCGCAATTTTTCAAAACAGAATTGTTTGCACTGGAATCGGTAATATCTGAATTAAATCGCTCACAATTGTCCCGAACATTTGTTAAGGAGTTCTTCAGCAATTTCCCATCTTCATTGTCTTCAATTCTTGCCTTTGGAGAGCTAGTAATCTCAATTATTTGCTTGCAAACAGGTATAAATTTATTCGCCTTAGCAATAATATCAGCATGTGTATCCTGAATACTAAAACTCATAATGGCCTGTTCAATTTCTTCTAGCGGTTGTTTCAAATCACCAAATATAGTTTTCACAGTTTCGTTCTCGCGTACCATAATGATATTTTTTTCTAAGGGTTCTATTACGATGCTAAAGCTAAACACAAGATTTTTAATTGCATCCTTCTCATTTAATTTGTCGATATTTTGCAAAATCAACTCAATCTGCTTTGAGTATTGGCTCATATTAGCACACAAAGGCATAAAAGTTCCAGTAGGAGTAACAGTACTTAAAGAAGACTTCAAATCTATGAGAGCAAGTTTAATCGCTTTGTCATTTTGCACAATTTCCGCCGGTTGCTTCGCTGCGTCAATCAACTGGTCACCAAACTTATTGAAATACTTCATAATACCAGTCAGTTTTCCATAGTCATCTTTTACGGATTGTGCATTATTGTCATCCACTAAAATATCACCGATATTGATCAAATGCTTATTAAGACTATCGGTGGGAATCGATAGTGTTGCCAAACTTTCAAACACATTTTCCTTTCGGCTCTTTGCTTGTATATTGGCCAAATTGTTATTCAAGGTTTGTGCACTTGATATCAAGTCATTAATGGAAACAATGTCTTTAATTTGCATTTGCTTATACTCCATTGCACGAATGGCATTTTGGACATTCTGGATGGTAGTGGTGAGATTTGTAATAGGTAATAATTGTTTGGAAATAATTGCAATTTTTTCGAAGGCAGTCGTGACATTTTCTACTGCGAACAGAAGAGTTTCCTTCTTTTCCTGAAGTGCATTCGGTTGAGAAAGCAAAGATGAGATATCCGAAATCTTTGCAGTCAATTGCTCAATTGGATTCTCAATTGTGACAAGATCCAGGAGTTCATTCAAATGTATGTTGAAGTTTTCAGCATCCGTTTGGGAATCTATTAAACTTTGTACGGAATTCAACGGTTCAATTAGATCGCACAACGATAAAATTCCTTTCTGTGATTTAATCTTTACAGCTGTTGCCTGTTCTTTGAGCCGATTCAGTTTAGAATTGAAGTCTTGCAAAACAACTTTAATCTTTTGGAATTTCAGTATGGTTGTTTGCCTTTCTGTTTCTTCTTGTAATTGCTGTTTAATTATTGATAATTGGCCAATGAGTGGAGCTAATGGCACACATGAAATTATTGGAGTATTGGACAAATTACCGACGACCTCATATACAGTTGTAATTGCTTTTAGCAAAGTAGCATTATCTGGAACTTGAATTGCTGCCGTTGCCAGTTTCTTCGCTTCATTTGCAAGATCTTGGATTGGCTGTTCCATAATTTTAATTTCATTTGTCAAATCACAATTTTCCTGACATCCGGGCATCGCTTCAAGTTGTTCAATATTGCTGGAAAGGTCTTCTAATATGGAGGAAAGTTTGCAGATTTCTACCGCTGCATTTTGAGGGTTTAGGCTGCTTCCATTGATTTTTGCCTTGGTCAACCTAATCTCGTTCTGTAAAATGGCCACATTTTTCTTGATTCCTTTCAAGTTGGTACTAATTTCAGCGTCGTGTAAATCTTGATCTAGCTTAGATAGTAGTTGTGTCACTGGTTTCGATACCTCTTTGGTAACAATTTGACACTTTATATTCTCCAGTGCCTGGCACAGTTTGGGTTTCTCAGTTTTTATATTTATTGGATTTTCCAGAAGGTCAACGGTTTTATGTAAAATATTAGCAAGATTGCTTAATGGTTCGCGTAACTCCTTAAATTCGGTGCATTTTTCCATTTCCTGTGTGTCTTCTGCCATTTTAACCGACATTAAGACTTCTTGTATTGGCACTTCCAATAATATAGTTGCCATTTTAGATTGTTGTGGATTAGTTTTCAATGTATCGATGCTTCTTTGTATACTCTCCAGCGGCAGTTTAATCTCGTCAAGGGTTATCTTTTCACGGGTCAACCCCGAGTCAATACTGAGCAGAGCTTCGCTAATTTGCTGCAGCTGTTCAGATATGTGAATATTTTGGGTCTGTTGAATGTGTACAATATCAATTTCATCTTTCAAGAACATCAATGCTTTCTGTAATTTAGTCTTATGTTGTTCCGCCACACCAGCATTGCATATATCTTCTTTTACATCCACCAATGTTGCAATCAAATTTTGCAAAGGCGATGCGAGCACTTCAAAATGTTTGACGCATTCTGTTTCAACCTCCTCCCAAGACACAATTCCATCGAGTAACTCCACCAGAGGTGTGCGTAATTGGATAATATTCAAAGTTTCCAACCGAGAAAGTGATAACTCAGCAACAGGTACATTCGATATACTTTGAATAGTCTGCAGCAGATCATTCAGAGATGCCTTGATATCACAAGCTGCCGCTACTTCAAGTGGACTTCCTTCAATGACCATTTTAAGAGCAACTTTCATTTCCGATATTGTTGCCTCAAATGCCTTAAATGGCTGCACATCATGCACTGCCTCGGTTGAAACTTGCAATTCTTCAATTGCTTCACAGAGTTGTTGCATTTTGGCTGTGACTTCCCCGGGTGTTGCAAGATTCTCTACGACGTTACTAATCGCGGTGCTGAATTTAGTGATGGACTCCGCAAATGTTTCAATTTCATGAGCAGCAATATTGTCCGTTTCCAATATTGTCTCTTTCAATATTGCAAGTATTGGTTCTTCAAATTGTACCACTGACATAATATCGGCGGCAACCGTTTGTTGAATATCGTTTTCTCTAGCTTGAAGTTCGGATACCTGTTGTTGTAGTAGGACAAGTGGCTGCTTTAAAACGTCATACTTGGTCTGTGGAAATTCACATTCCACAGCATCCGCTGTTTTCTTCTTATTTACCCCAAGAGCTGCTATGATTATGTCTGTTTGGTTGGCTATTTCTGCTAATTTTTCTAGTAACATTGGCACGTTCTCTGTTTCACAATTATGGATCAATTTGCTTAATTCTTTCTTAAAAGCAATCATTTTCTCTCTTAGCTCTGGCGTTTGAGTGGCGAAAGTATCTTCACTGTTTACGATCTTCGCAAATGCGGCCAGGGCAGATGCAACTTCTAGGCATGGAAATTGAATTTTCTTAAAATTATCAATTACAGATGATGGTAGTTTCATGGCATCAATGCTATTACAGAACGCTTCGAGTTTGGGAAGCAATTCAACGATTTGCGTCACTCCTTCCGGGCCTTTGTTTATATCAGATATACGCTTTTTCATTTCTAATATCTGACTGTGAATTTCGTAAAATGGAAACTTAATATTCTTAACAGCCTTTTTATAGTTCTTTTCATATTCAATGGAAGAGCTTACAAGCTTGTCTGCATTTGTCGGTGTGATTACTTCTGCCATTTCCGCTGTTTCTACCGTACTTTCCTCAGCTTCAACAACAGGTACTATCTTCACTTTTTCCGCCTCTTCGTCAAGTTCTGACTTTGACGATAGACCTGATTCAGCTATAAGAAGGGATTCAATTCCTTCTAGTTTCCCTTTAACTGCTATTAAAGGTTCAGCAATTTTTACGTTCTGTGTAGACACCTCAAGTTTATCCTTCAAAATTTTGATTTTCTGAATAAATGTGGGCGCTTCTTGCGTCGTTACGACTTCTTCAATGGCTTGGGCTAGTTCAGAAAGCGGCTCTTGAATAATTTTAAGCGCATCGAGATCAAGCACTTCTAATGTTTCCAAGGTCTCTTGTAACTCTGCAATAGGGGAAGTAATTTCAATGATGCTCAAAATTCCCTGCGATGGCTTCTCCTGTTGTACAAGATTTTCAATGCTAACTTGAATCAACTGAAGAGGCTTTTTCACATTCTCCAATATCTGTTTCTCGTATATTCTAGTGGACCTGGAAATTTCCGCGACGAGAGCTTGCAAGGGTTCTTTTATCACTTCCACATTTGCTGAATTAGGTAAAGTCGCAACTTTTTGCTCAATTCGCTCCTTTATGAAATTCAGTTCCGGTATGACAGAGAGAACAGACATTTCATCATCAACCAATTTCGCGGTAATATCAGCCAATTGTTTCAATGGTTGATCTAGTTCTTTAATCACTTCAGCTTCTTGAGTTGTGATTACATTTAAAGCATGACAAATTTGAAACAGAGGTTCTGCCAGACTAACAATTTCTATTTGCAATGAATCTGTTGAAGCGATGGCCTTTATCGTGTCGATATTATCCTTCAGCTGACTTACAACCGCTGTTAGTTCACAAATTGGAGACTCGTTCGAAAGTTCGCTCTTCCGCGATTGTTTCAATGCCTTCAGAATTTGAGCAATTGGCTCAGAAAGAAGAATCACTTTCTCAAGTTCATCCAAATTCTGATCATTTTCTTTGACAGTAGTAGCATTTAGCTCCAAAGAGTGGATATGGCTTTTCACAGTTTTATCAATATCTGCGTCTTTATTGATATCTTTCAACGCTTTAATAATTTCATCAAAATTAATCATCGCTACATTCAATAATCCTGTGTATTCTTGTACATGCTCGGCAATATTCTTCAGTGGTTTAATCAGCCTTGCAATTGGCTCCGTTTGCAGTAAGGTATCAATTTCCTTAATAGTATTCACCATTTCAGTGGTTGAATTTCGTACAAGTTTTCGATCTTGGCACAAAGTATTAATGCTAATGATTCCAACAGTAATTTTCTCCAACGGTTCCACAATTTTCTGAATGATGGACTCCTCAAGTTGATCCGTCAATACAACTCTTGTACATATCGTTATAATATTAGTTTGCAGTGCTTCTAATGGCTTAGCAAACATTCCCAAGGTCAATTGTTTTGGATCACGATCAGCGGCAATCTCAGAAATATCATTAAAGGCCTTGCCAATAATTTCTAGGAATGGAATTTCTGCATTCACTAATTTGGCATCACCACAATCCATTAATTTGGTTTGTAAGATGTGTAGAGATTCCTGAATTTCACCAAACAAGTCCAAATCACCTTCCGGCTGATGCTTAATGGTAAGCACAAATTTCAACAGGTTCTTCAGTGGATCATTAATAATTTGTATTTCACGAATGTCTTCGATACATTTTGGCTTTTCAAATACGCAGTGAGTAAGTTCAATTGCTTTCTTCAAGTCCTTCAGCTCAGTGCCAATAGTTTGTATGAACGTTGGTTCGGTAGTGTTCAGATCAGAGGTAATTTCAGGACGCATCGAAATTTCGGATATCGTATCATATAGAATTTGCATGGGCTTATCAATGATTTCGTAGTCTAGAGTTGAAGATATTGTAGTTGATGTGGATTCAACTGATTCAATAAGCTTGCTAATGCATTGAACATCGACTTGCTTAACTTCCTTAATAGGGCAGTATATCATAGCAAACAATGGTCTCTGTAATTCCTCGAGTACCAGTAGCTTTGGCTCTACGTCCGGTTGTTCAACAACTCTTGCAATTACTTGGTCCAAGTGTTTCAATGAAGATATCAATGTATTAATGCTTGAACGTTGATAATCTTCCTCCTCTTTAACCAGACTTTTCCCGCGCTCCAGCGCTTTATCAACAGTCTTTGAAATATCATGCAAAGGCTCGTGCAAGTCTTTAACCTGTGACTCCTGATTAATACTCGCGATGACAACCTTAAATTTATCGGATAATTCCTGCAAGTCAACGATCGCTTCCTCTCCCATTGTGTTTACAACAGCCTGAAATAACTGAATGGTATCAGAAGTCATGTGCAAAATATGCAAATCATTGCTTGACAGTTTCTCTTTTTTGTTCGCTGCGACGTTGTCACAAATAAAATGTAAAGCGGTCAAAGGGCGTGGCATTTCATTCGTGAGTATTCTTTGAATTTTAGTATCGACGCGTATTTCTAAATTAGCAATGTATTCCTGTAATTGCTGAACATTATCTTGGACGTCCTTCAATGGTTTCTGGAGGATTCTTTCCGGAACCGGTGGTGGCCTTTCAATAAGTTTCAAAATATTTACGATAAGTTTGTTTGTGGCGATAGTCATAGGATGTGCAGTAGCAGTTGGTGTGCTGTTTGTTATCATTCTGATTTCAGCAATTGTATCCAAAAGTGGTTTCGAGATGGACTCATCAATATTGACAAAATCAATACTTGGCGACATCACCAAGTAATTCTTAAACTGTTGAACCAATTTTTCTTCCATTTTTACCAACTCCGCTTCTTCAACGGATGAAAAAGTAAATTTGGTCGCTAGTTCTTGAATTAACAACATATCATGAATAGTTACGTTCAAGCATTGCTTGCTGACGTCCGTTATATTCGCCACTTCAAGTTCTTTGGCATATTTAACAACTTCATCTACAGCGCGTTGAAGTGAAATCGCAGGTGACTCGGCTTCACTGAATCCAGAAATAGATGGTATGTTTTCTATCAAATTGACTACATTCTTTGCGGTTTCCTCTAGAGGTTCCATTATGAGTTTGACACTTGATATGGCAGGCACAGCCAATACGGCTAATCTTAATTCATCAATAGTAGCTTTGGCCCCTTCCACAAGATGAGCTTTTTCTTCATTGGTATTCGAATCCGATACAGCATCTGAAGGGGTAATGCAAGCCGTCAACGTGGTTAGTGCCTTTTCAGCAAACACCAGGGCTACTTGCTCTTCTTGGGTTAAATTGGCTACTTGAATATTCTCCTTCAAGATGTTACTCTCTAGTGCAGCAATGGAATTTTCCAGTTCCTTTAGAGCTGCTTGTTTTTCGACTGGCAAATTCTGTTCCTCGATTTTTTTTACATTGACTTGTAGTTCTTTCAAAGACACAATAACTAGTTGACTTGGTGCAATTTGCACCAGATCAGCTACATTATCTACCGAGCTGGCGTATACTTGAGTGGACACCTCTGATATAGTATTTTCCTTTAAGCTACTGACGTGATGTTCCTGAATAATCAATTTGTCAGATTGGATCATAGCAGACTCCATTTGGCTATCTAAATTATGAATTACTCCTGCCTGTTCAGGTGCTGCTGATGTACTAATCTGCAAAGGATTTATAGTTTCTTTAACGCTATCAACAGTAGATAAAGCCGGTTGAAGAATGCTGACAGGTTCCTCGTCCGATTCCGGTGCAACGTGAACTTCCTCTAACTGTGGCTCATCATCAATGTAGAACAAAACTTCTCTATTGTCAGGTATTTGTTCTAAAACTTTTATTACAATCTTGCACATCTGTCTAATACTAGGTGCAATATTTCTCAAAGGCGACTCTCTTAAATTAGAACCTGCATTGACAACATCCTCAGTAACCATCTCAACTCTCCTCACTGCATCTTGATAATTAGTCAGCTCCGCCGTCGACACAATAGATTCCAAACTATCAGCGAAGGACTCAATTTGTTGAATATATTGCGCTTCCTCCGTATTGAAATTATTTATTTGTGCCGTATCAATTAGATGGCCGGCGCTTGTTTTCATTTGTGTAAGGCATGTGTTAATCGCTTCATTCTGATTTTGGGCGGTCTCCAATCTTTGCAGCGGTCTCGTAAAGTTTGCATCCACGAGCGACGCTTTGGCAGCGTCTCGGCGTCCTTGGTCGATTTGTGCAATTATGATCGGTACCGAGACCAGGATAGAGTTTAGCGGATCTACCAAATGCTGAACGGCTGACTTTTCATAGACCTCGCCCAATAACGCTTTCAAGTCTGTTGTTAGCACTCCGGTTACGTCCTCTAGCGACGCGTCTATTTCCGTAGCAGAGACTTGTTTGTTAATAGTATCTAGCAATCGTCCTGATGCGTGTATCACAGCTCCATCCTTGGCTGTGAGCGATGCGTCAATTAAATCATTTGCATTCATTTGCAGGACGTTGAGGGCTTTCTGTAATTTCATTACATCAGCTTTTTCTATATTTGGAATCGCTGCGATGTTCTGTATGAGAATCTGTGATCTTTCTGATATAACATTGATTGATTTTGCTCTCTCTGCTTTAAGATCGCTCTCTATTTGGATCAAATCATCTAAATCGCTTTGTGCTTGCACCGTCAAATTCTGCACCGGATATAGAAGCTCATTCACAGAATCGATATCTGCCGATTGCAGCTTGTTATTGAATTCGGCCAAGGCACTTTTTAAAGCCAGCATTGGTATTTTATTATCCATAAAATTATTAATGATATGTAGAGTTCTCGAAACACTTTCTATCAATACGATATCTTTTTTTGACAAGGATTTAAATTTACATTTGTCGGCATATGCTTTTAGTGGCTTCACACCATCCTTTATATTGCCATACAAAGTTTGACGATGTACCTCTTCACTAGGACGCAACAATATTTCATCAATAAGTTGATCAATCGGTTGTAGAAGCTGAGCCTGCTCGGGCGGTACCTCAAACACCTTCACCAAGGCATGTTGAATGTTGTTAAGTTCTTCTGTTGAAGTAGAAAGCAACGCTGACCTCTGCAGTTGAGAGACCACTGTATTTGCTTTTTCAGAGACATCTTCAAAAACTATCTTATGCGCAGTTGCACTTTGAGCAAAGTTTACTAAATTTTCCAAGGATCTCTTTGCTTCCGGATCAATATCGACCAATTGTTTAATTTCTTCAACTGTAGATTTAAGAATTTCAATTTGGCCTAGTTTTGTTTCAAACGATGGATTTGCTTCTAATTTTGTCAAACACTTCTGAAGTTTCTCAAAATGCTCTGTAGTCTCTTCACATATTGGCCTTGGAGCACTCTCAATGGCTTTCTTGACAGTATTCGTGAGATCAGCAAGCGCATAAGCTATGTATTTCACTGGTGAGTCTGCCGAGAGTGCCTCTATATTTTGCCTAAGGCATTTCAATTTAGCGAAAACATTTTTATTCTGAATAAAATCCTCTTTTACATTGGTGAGTAAATCTATAATTGGACTGAGTTCTGCGAAGTCTTCGGCTTGAATTTCTGAATTTTTTCTTTCAATGTTTATAATTTCCATTGCGTTTTTAATGGATTCATTAACATTATTCATACTCATTTCGGCAGACTCCATCGCAGCTTTTAACTCCATAATCGGTATTTCAAGGGCAACCATTGGATCTTGTTCTATTTCTATTTTTTCAATGGTGGCTTTCAATTCGATTAACGGTTGCATAAGGGCTTTAAACTGTTGAATATGGTGAACTGTTGGTTTAGTTGTGAGCAATTCCGTAGTTTCTTTAACTTTGGTCAGCGCTTCCATTACAATCTTGGCTTTGTCGTAAACTTCTACTTCTAGACCTTCGCAAGATTCCAATGGTCTTAGATCCTGAATCGCTACCAATGTGGCGTCGATAGTTTTAAAGCCATCGACAATTTTAATAATAGATTCGGGTGTTGATACATCTTGAATTTCAACCTGTCTTAAAACAGGTATTGTCTCAAGAAAAGCAATGTCTTTCTTGAGCTGAACTAGCTCAGTTAAGGTTGCAGCGTATTCAGAAGTGGGGTCAATGGATACAGTAAGCTTATCTATCATGATCGAAGACACGGCCTCTTCAAATGGAGCGCATTGATCAGTCAGCACCAATATATTGTCCTTAACTTCACGAGCTCTTTGTTTCAAATCTGCGAAGCCAATGTTGGCTTCCTTCACCAAGGGTTCATTGATTGTGATGCTGTCTTCTAGGATGCTTAAACATGCAATAATATCATCAAGAACATCATTGGGCAATGCACCTGGTACTTCAACAATTTGATTATTTAGCATTTCAATAGGTTGGGCCAAATGCTCCAGTGATAGTATGGCGTCTTCCGATTTCGCTTGCTCTGCGTTTCTAACAGTAGTCGCAAAATCTTTCTGTAACGTCGACAGCTGCCTTAGAGCCTCCAATATTTTTCTATCTTTTGCAACTTTTTGAGCGTTTTCGATGTTATACAGCAAGTCATATACTGATCTTGATACGTTGTTAATGACAAGTTGAGCGACTTGATCGAACACTTCCTTTACCACTTCTTCCTTGGGAGTTCCTGCTTCTGCTTCAACTCGCATGTCCTTTGGAATATTTTTGCTTAGCCTAGATAATGAGTCAAGCACATCCTCCAACAGATTATCGAGAAGTTGTAGCCGTTTGATCTCCTCACTTCGTTCATCCAATGGTTCTTTCGCATCTAACATTAATCGCTTCAGCTCCTGAATAGGGGCAGCGACCTGATCCAGTATAGCATAATGAAGTTCTTTATATAAAGATTTGGGTCCAGTGAATTTAATAGCTTTGTTTTCGATCTGCTCTATTTGTAAACACAACGTATGTACTGGTGATTCCAATTTTCCTATCGCGTCTTGTCTAAATGCCTCATCCAAATCTTTCTTCTGTGAAATTTGTTCTTTGACAGTGCCGATTAATGATTGCAGTTCAAGAGCAGGTTCCGCAAGTTTCAATAATATGTCGATATCTTTCTTTTCCGTCCATGCCGGTTCGGTAGCTTTCTTCTTTTCTCGCAGTTCTTTTTTAGCTTCAGTAATGAAATGAGCTTTGTTTAAACCCCCCTGAAGTTCCTGAATAGTGATGAGCACTTCTTGTATAATTTTTGACGGGGTTTGTCTTCCAGGCGCTTTAACAGGAATCATTTCTTTCTCTAGTAATGTTATATCTTCAATATATTTCAGGCCAGCCAGTAGTTTCTGGCTTGTTGTGTTGATAATATTAAAACAAGTGCGTTGAACCAAAGTATGATCACGACCCTGCAACTCGACACATTTGTCAACAACGGTGATGTTCTTTTGCAAATCAAAAATGGGCGCGGCTATTATTTCTGCAATGTTCATATCCGTATTTTGTTCCAGAGTCACTAAGATCATTTGAATATCCTTGATTGGTTGCACAATGCTGTTTAGTACTTCCAGACTTTTGTTGGCCGCCGCTGCCGTGGTTTTCAACGCTGATTGGATTAATAAATCCTCTTCGACCTTTAATAACTCACCTTGAATGTCAAATAAGTTTTCACGCAGCTTTTGGCAGATAGTCCTTTCCAGTAATTTGGTTTCTTCAATCTTCGCTTTCTGCTTAACGGGGTCGATCACCAAACCGTCTCCCTCCTCGCCGTGAATATCACGAGCCATTAGCTTTCGTCTATGTTTCACATCGTGGTCCTTTGAATCGTCTGAACTAGACGATTGACGACTCGAACGCCTTGCTCTTGGGGGTTTAGCTTTGTCATCTCCAATGCGATTAACTCTTAAATCTGAACCAATCTCATGTGTGTTCTGCGGAGAAACCGATTGTCTATTGGCAAGATCATCACCAGGGAGTGATGTTGTTTCTGTAATCATAGTAACTTGAAAAGCATCCTGTAGTTTGTTAGAGCCTATGGCGCTTTCAAACTCATTGCTTTCGCTTTCAAAATCTTCGGCCGTCGCCATACTCTCCTCCCCATAATCGGACTGACCCGATCCATTTTTGGCGGTACTGTTCGTACTCTTGGGCGATTCATTCTTCTTTCGCGGTGGTCGTCTCGGTTCGCTTTCTATGTGTTCCGGACTGAATGCTCTGGAATCATCAGAGATTGAGAAGATTTCATCAACATCTGCTTCGGTGCGCAAGTCTTCCTCTGCTGAGGTGAAATAATCCTCGGAGACATCAACAAGAACCGCTTCCATCAGCAAATTGCCAGAATTTGATGTCTCCTTGATGAAACGCATCGGCGGCAATTCGACAATATTTTGTGTGGTTACATGTTCCGATAACTGATCAGCATACATTTCGATAATCTGCACTGCTTCTTCTTCAGTAATGTCAGGCGTTTCATACAACGACACCGACACTTCTTTGCCATCGAATGAGAACGAAATTTCCTCTTGATCATTTAGAGTCATCGATGTATCGCCTTGTGGAGGTGTGTCGTACATTTGTGATGTGCGTTCTTCATGAATTGTAGACAACGACGGAATTCTTACCATTTCCAGGCGTTGTTGTTCTGCTCGTGTAGTTGCCTTGTCTTCAAATCCATGCAAAGATGCCGACGACGACACAACACCCATGCAATTTTTGGCTTCGCATGTGTAGGTGCCTAAACAACATGTCCCATTGGCGCCAGATGTAATCTTATGGATGTCACCAGGCTTCAGTTCTTCTCCATCTTTGTACCATTTCAAGATGGGCTGGGGAACTCCAATAACCTTACATTCCAGATTAACCGCCCCTTCCTCCGAAAGTACGGCACGAAGGCATTCCAGGAATCGTGGTTTCTTGAAATGCTTAGGCACAATTAGTTTTAGGAAACACGAAGTCATTGTGTGTCCAAACTCGTTGGATGCAATGCATTTCCATTCGGCTTGATCCATAAATTCGAGACGCATTATATCTACATTACACGCGCCAATCGAATCTGTTTTGATCATATACTTTTCAGTTTCTAGAGCAATTGGATAATCATCGCGATACCATGCCAGCGTAGGCAAGGGCACAATGCTCACTTCAAAGAACAAAACAAGAGATATTAAGAAAACAAGAGAAATAATCCTAATTGCTTACCTTGAACCACAAGTCGGAATTGCTCGTTAATTCTACCTTCACATGTTTTCAGACCTTGGATGAACTTCGGTGCTTGATTCCCCAAAATTAATTGTTGTTTTTCATCATCGTTTAGTTGATTCTGAATATCCTCAATGGTCAACTCCGCCGTGCTGTTTGCGACGCCCATGCAATTTGTAGCGATGCAACAATAAGAACCGAGCGAGTTGGTCCCACTTAATTGGTACACGTCTCCGGGTTTCAATTCGTGACCATCTTTGAACCATCTTAAAGTTGGCGTCGGTGATCCAACCACTTTGCACTCAAAGGATACCAGTCCTTCTTCAGTTAGGATTGCTTTGAGGCTTTCCATGAACCGTGGTTTTCTATAGTGTTTTGGAACTAAACACGGAATGTTAATGCCAACTGCCAACAGATGCAGAAATTTCATAGTGTTCTACTTACTAGCCATTTTAACTTCACATGTACTGACTGAATTAGCGTCGGTGCCACTGGTAGCAACACATTTCCATTCGCCTGCATCAGCCGCCTCTGTCGACTTAATTTCAAGCATATACCCTCCAAGTCCGTCCGCCATTTGATGGTATCTATTGTGTTCAAGCACATCTTCGATTTTACCTTCCGAGTTGTACCAAATTATAGATTTGGGCCATGGAGGAACAGCCACTACAACGAGAGGAACGTAGATATAAAATTATATGTATTACTTATTAAGGTGTGGTTAACTGATGGTTGGTACCTTGACAGGATAATATTAGAGTATCTCCAATTTTAACATATTCATCTCGTAATTCTCTCGAAAATATCGGTGGAGGTCCCGAAGGAACACTGCAAGTGAAATTGTGAGAACAGTGTGCAGAAAAATGTTTTGGGCAAAGTACCAGTCGAGGGGTTTAAGACTTCCTTCCCTACTGCCGCTACCAACTACGTGAACATTTGAGCTTGAATATGCCTTGCCCATACAATTACAAGCCTCGCAAGTGTATGTGCCGAGCGTTGTCTGATCGTCGGGATTTGCGGTGAGGGCAAACACATCTCCAGCTTTAATTTCCCTTCCATCTTTGAACCAACGAAGCAGAGGAGTCGGGATGCCGACGACCTTGCATTCCAAGGACACGGTACCCTTTTCCGTGAGAAGAGCACGGAGCTCTTCGAGGAACTCTGGCGGTTTATAGGTCTTTGGAACTACAAGCAAGCTTTATCAATCTTAATGCCAATCTCAAAACCAAAATGTCGTAGATCTTACCAAGCACGTGGAGATAAGCAAAACTACTGACCAATCCGGCATCGTTTGAGGCGCGGCACGTCCACTTTCCGGCATCAAGCGCAATCAGTGGTGCCAAATCAATGCAATGAAAACCACCTTCGTTCACAAATCGATAGCGTTCTCCTTCTTTGACCAGTACATCATTGTGAAACCATTCGATCTATACATACACGCACACACATACCCCATATAGATATGTATAATAAATTCCGCATATAGCAAGTAAATATCTTGTACCGTTAATTCAGTGCGACTTCTAATTTCTGTTAAGAATCGTGTTCGTGTTCCAACTTTCACAGAAAGGTCGTTAAGTCGTCGGAGAAATGCGGGCGCATCAGCTCCATCGGGTGCAATTGATGTGGTCACCATTAACTCCATGTCTCTTCTCACCGTGCCAGCAGGTGATTTAGCGCTCACCGTGTAGAGACCAGCATCCTGCTTCTGCACATCGTCGAGTGCCAATTGCAGAAGGTTTCCAGTGTGTTTATTTTTAAGTCGAACGGGTAATTCTGGAGGTAGAGGTGCGCCATCTTTGGACCTTCATTATATTTCTGTTGTTATTATTATGTAATAATTGGGGCTAACTTGAAAATATAGTATAATAAAAATGCACTGCCGTCCATAATCACATAATAACTCAAAGAAAAGACAAAATTCGTTGTTTGATTGCACATACGACTATGTATAAAATAGATGAGAACATGTGAATGAAGTAACAGATCATATCTAAATTTATATTATATGATGATGATGACCGATACCGTTGGCATTCGATTTTTGCCCAAAGAACACTACATAGATTTCACTGCCAAATCTTGCGGCATCGCGGCATGTGCCTGCTGTTCCCTGTTCGCTATCATTAATGTAAACCGCAAAAATCCCTTACCCGTCTTCTGTGGTCCAGGACGAGGCACCTCCGTTTGCGTATTGCTCCGCCTTGGTATTCGGACATTTGCAACACTTACTCACTTTCGTACCCATCGCAATTCAATCTATGCCCGATGCCCCGATGCGCTACGTGCAAATACGATTTAACCGTCTCATTCTAAATTGAACTGTGGCAAAAACTCAAAACTTTGTGTAGTGACGCAAACAACACCTTTAATGTTGTAAACAAATTCCTATAGGTTCATTTAAGTTGCATTTACTTTAAGTAACACTCTAATTAAATGATTAATATAATTAATATATTTACGAATTGAAAGAAGAAACTAAATGAAACGGACTCTCGCTGGCCACCTCAACCGAACTGCTCGCATCCGTGGACAACGTAAAGCGTAACATCCCAATGCGTCTCAAAATTATTTTTACTTATACATGGTCGAAGGCGGGAAGGCGGATTACAAGTTAGCGCAAAAGCGTCAGCGTCGGGGAGCTGCTCATGGCCAACCGACGCCAATATTGCAGGTTATTACAACGCCCGAATTAGAATCGCGTCTATTTATTTACTAAATTATAAGCGCGCTTTTGCAAGAAAAAACTCACCAAGTAATTTCTAAGTCCGCATCTTTGGAGCCGTCTGCCAGCTCGGCTTGTAATATTATAGCGCTTCCTACCGCCACGGACAGACATTGTGAATGTTCGTCCTTAAATCGGGGAGCAACTTTATCGGCACCCTCTGAAATGTAAAACGCAAAACAATTGCAAACAACATTCTTGGTATTGGTGAACACATGCAAAAAAATCATTCGGTATTCAAAAAAGATGGAAAAGATATGAAATTATAATAATTTACTAAAGGCTTAAAAGAACAAAAAGCCCCAGCCCTTGTAATGGCGAGCACGTAAATGTATGCTAATCTAGTCAGAATAGATAATACCACTGTCGGTCCCTGTATTCCTCCTCCCTATTCTTCCAAATAAGTTATAAACTGTAAAAGATTGTACATTCTGATATTATTTTTTTTTCATACCGGATAATAAAAAAGAACATTAGCTGAAGGTACACTCGAAACTTCTGCTATAATGGGCAACACATTCTACATAAGAAATAAAACTTTCTTTCAAAATTACGAACATAATATTGTGTGAATATTGATTCAATACCCACAACGAACACTGATCGGTCAGGGACTATTTTGGGACCCCAGTGTTAAACCGACTTTTACGTAAACGTCGACTATAATGACTATAATGACTATAATAACACCGATATTTTGATGAAATACGACGGAAAATCGTTGATATTTTCCGAACGCATGCTCTTTTTTCAAGCTTCTTTGCGGATTAGGAAAGCCAACATGATGCTGTTTAGGATGCACCTCAATCAATGTTACATGTAACTCTAGCAAATTTGTTACAAGTGTAAAGCCGCCTTAAGGCCCCGGGATTCTTTGACTTTTACGTACTTTTAGGTTCGTTACCCGTACGTTCCCAAAGAACGTAAACAAAATACTATTAAGAAAATAGAACGAGCAATCCGCACAATTATACAATTGGCACGAATTGAACATTAGGCTCCTCCCTCATAAATGCCCTCTCACCACTGCGGGTAGACTGACTATGTATATTGGAGTTCATTTCAGTATTGAAGCCCTAAACTTAAATAATGCTCTGACAGAATCTAACCGCAATCAGACAGCTTACACCGACTAAACGGTCTATAGTTGAGTTCTAACGTATGTAAATGCAATATGTGAGCGCTGTACGATGTGTATGATTTGTTTCTGAAAATAAAATAAAATTTCTATTCATAGACCCTGGCTGAGTGAAAAAGAGTAGAACTTTAACACCAGACACCAGTTGTGTTAGATATGAATCTATCGTGTATAATGTCTAATAGCATTTACTCCCAAATCCTGCACTTCCGCGTTCCACATTCTCCACACTTAGAACTCATTCGATTGTTTGATGATATCTCCCGCACAACAGGTGCCCGATAAAAGTTATCATGAACAGCTTAAACAATTGTTAAATTTTATATTCGAATGCACCGTTCGTCACACCATTTTTGGAATTAATCATCTAATTCTAAATATGAACTTCTACCATACTTCGTGGCTTGATAGTATACACTGCTTTTAATTCAGCACTAAAACTGGACATTATTTAGGAGATCAATTTTCACAAAAAGGGGATAGATAAATAGATATTCAACTGACCTGATACAATTCGCATGTCTGAATTTACAGGTTCCCATTAGATTGACCGCACCGCACGTACTACTGACTGAGCTTGGGCTAAAACAGGAGCAAAGCCAACCTCCGGCTTAGTAAGCTCGGCGGCCGACCAAATTTTATACTCTACCTTCTAATTTACACGAACTAAATTTTAATTATAAAAGTCTACCAATCTCATTTAAGCAAAGACCAAATTTGAAATGTTGCACATTAATTTTATACTATATCTTAAATTGCATTTAGTTTTAGTAAATGTTGAGATTGCGCAGAATAAATGAGAGCATTTGATATTTATGAAACGAGTGCGAGTTGGGTTTTTTTTCCAGCGCTTTGAGTGTATTTTTATGCACGACTCCCCGGAAATAGCGACATTGATATTGTTAAACGTTTTGACATTAGGAGACAAGGACTAGGAATGCTAGGCATTAAATACCGTGTCATTTTTCTACTTGGATATAAATCAATAATCGATATTGAAATATAAAAATGAAAGCAAACAGAGCGATCGAAAATTATGGAAGCACTGTTGAATTTCGCGCGTGAATTCTATGGCTAGAGCAGAGCATTAGCTAGCTATAGTGAATTCGCTGGAACCTTACAGATTTTTGACGTTTCTAACTGGTGATGGGCGGCGCAACGGTGTTGAGTGAAAGAGAGAGGGGATATGATCTCCCTTACACACGTGCAGTTCGAAACGTCAAAAATCGGTAAGGTTCCAGCGAATACACTATAGGTATGTTCGTTTGTCCTGCTCGGAAATGTCCTGGAGTAAAATAGAGTAAAGTTGAATGACGTCATCGAGCAGTTACGGACAAGCCGGGACAGGAAAGAACTG
>JARJDQ010007625.1:0-11485 GCA_030264215.1 Geostiba sp. GC000077 | reverse complement strand
TTAAAATTAAAATTATCTAAGGACGACAACCTCGGCATCAGATCTAACTCTACAATATGATTGCAAATTAAATGAAGAACATCAACAACAAAGCATTAATTAGTTCTCATAAAACAATTAAAAAATATAGTGGGTATATAACATATAGGTACCTTTGGTTATGTACATGATATAAGCTCATTTTTATGTACCAGATATATATTTTTGAGCATATACCTGATATGTTGACATTTCAGAGCGCGGCGATATATCCGTTACATAACATGGTTATATCTACATGTAATCTATATGTGTGTTTGCTGCGCTGGTAGTAATTCCGTTGCGTGCGGATCGAAATCATCACTGACATCACTGTGAATCAAACAATTGAGAAACTCTCTTGCGTCTTGCTTTGTTTGCGTTCAACGCAATCAATTCGATCGTTAATTTCTTTCACCTTTCGCACATATCATACACTCTGTCGACACGCAATTCGCCTTAGAATTACATTTTACATCGTAAATACACACGCCGCCGCCGCGCCGTGAAAGTGTTATTGCAGGAGAACAAGGAAACGTGTGCGTGATTAGATCAAACAATACGCATATACCTATGATATGTTATGACCATGACTGACCAGTGACCACATTTCGTTGGGTGATATATGTGCGAAGTCGACCTTATATAAACATTGTTTGTACTGCACATGCGCAAGTTTAAATATTCGCGCTTAATTTACGTTGAATATCAGCGATTGCTTTGTTTGTTCAACAACCACAACCAACACTAATGCATTTTAAAACGCTTTCTTTACTTCGCGATTAATGTCTTGGCGCTTTAATGCATTTATTGCGATTAACACATTTTGCAAATGATACGATCAACCAGGTTTACTAATTAATAAATGAATAGACTTGTTAAGTGGTATTCCGAAATGTCGTTCTTCGTGAAAAGTTACCCTTAGGAGATTTTTCCCAGATTTTTTTAAGCCTCCTGAGTGGTGAAAAAAATTATTAAGGTTTGAAAATGTACCCGATGAGTGGCACTACAAATCGCTTAGGGGAGTTTACTTTTCACGTACACGTACTCGGAGCAAAGAAAGTAAAATTCAAAAAACTGATTCGGTGATTCGGTGAAAATAATCCGCCTCGTACACTGTTTTTGCGCGGCTGCCAGAGAGCGCTGTTCACCCCCGCCAGTTTATTCCCATTTTCTCCCGAACGATGTTCCAGAGGGAATTGCAAATGACGGTAAAACCCGTCAAAAAGTATGCTCTATCATTGTGCAAATTTTCAACCCTCTAGCTGTTGCCTACATTTCAACATAATAAAATATAGAACAAGTAGCATTCCATTCCCAAATTAAATGACATTCCGTCCCCTGCGGCGAATTATTTTTGTTAACCAAACTGGAGCACTGGAGCACTCAAACATGGGCTATTTGCGCTTGTGTAAAAAAGCGATTAAACAACTTTGGAAATTTCGGTCGCGCGCGTTGGGAAACCACGTTGGCGTTGAAGGAAAATTTCATTCTTTGGCGCTTTGCCCGCGATTGCTTGCTTACCCAGCAGGCAACAAACGCCCGTTTTCAACAAGTTTTATTTTAGTTTTATTTATTATCGCAGGGCATTAACAATTAATCCCCATGAGAATCTGTTAACAACCATGGACAAGACGTAATTAGATGTACTCATAAATGGCTATTGTCAGTTTGGAAGTTAAGTAGCAAGTAGCAGGAATCTCTTCGTCTGCAGGCCTGCAACTGTATGATTTCAATTCAATTGTTTTGCCTCTTGCCTGTGTTCTGTTTTCCTATAGTTTTCTCTCTTGCAACGTGCTCACTGAAAATATAATTTATGCCGCGCGGCAAAAACAATAAGATGAAAAGAATTAATTTACTCCCAAGTAAATGTCAGTCAACAACACACTCTGAAGTGATTAAGATATTCAACAAGTTTCGGCTTAGCAGGAAAGTTTGGGAACGAAGAATAAATAATATACTATAGAGTACAAACAATGTATACATATTGTTTTACTTGAACAAAATTAATATTTTTCAATTAAGCTTATCTAAAATTTGACGTCGAACTCGAAAGAGTAGTAACGTTTCGAAATTAGTTTTGTCGCTTATTTACATATGATTATGATTGATATCAGATGTGAACTTCCAATTTTGTAACCAGTAACAGGCCAACAGCGAAGAACTAACAATCACCAAGTGTTTTCTTGCGTTGCAGCCTGGTTAGCTGCCTACGTAATAACATAATGATTTGTTTTGCGGCCGAGAAGAAGCACGAAGAAGGCGTCGGCATTTAACCGCCGCGCTCATCGCGTTTCACGCTGTATTATTACGCCAATGACCTTTATGTGGGGAACGACCTTAAACAATACCGGTGATGGTTTAATATAGTAAAAGAAAAATCACAAAAATCACATCAGATGTTTACCCCCAGTGTCTTCACATTTCAACATAACTTTTCTCATTTCCGCAGAGTTTTGACTTCTTCAGTGCTTAATTTTACCTGCTAAACGGTGATGATAAATACCGATAATATTCCACGTCTGCCTGTTTGCTGCTAGTCTGCTGCATGGTAAAAGTTCAACGAAATATGTAATTAGGCGAAAAACAATCGTTTCATTCAACTTGGAATTCTTCGAAGTTGGGGTCAGGACTAGACGCAGAAGAAAGGCTTGAGGTTGAGAAAAGGGGAGTCAGACGTGGGCTGAAACTGACCTGAAGGTCGTAATAATTGAAGCTCTCCTTTATCATTACTCATCGTCTTGCTATGCGAAAATAACAGAATTGCAGAAAAACAAAGAAGTGTTTTTCATTTTAATGCGTGCTACTTGCTATAGTGTGCTTCAGCTTCAACATGCAGAACGTAGTACTAGATTGAATAAGACCATCTTTAATCAGATAATAAGCGACTAAGCGTGTTGAATGTGGACAATGGCTTAATTTAAATTGCTGCCCATTTGTGTAATTTGTTAATGTTATTGAATTTAACTCCCTTGACTCCTTGAGTCTTTCAAATCTTGAAATACAAATAGGCATTTTGTCGATATTCTCGAGCATACGTTAAACGAAGTTCCCTTGTGCTAAATTGCGGACTTGCGGAGCAATGACTAACTTTAATAGGCTAGGCTAGGCCCTCGCGTCGTAAATGTGTTTATCTGCTTACAAACGGCAAAACACATTCTTATTGGCCATTATTGTATCAAACTTTGGTGAAAGTCAACCAACTGGTATCTAATATGGTACACAAGAATGGTTGCCCCGAAAAAGAGCACTTTGAGATTATGTCCGACGCCGACACAGATCGTTTTTTAATACTCAAGTGTTATTGTCACATTGTGAAAAGAAAGACTTTATTATTGTCTCATTGTCTGTTTAAAGTCAGTAAAACCGTTTATTAGCAAACTGCACACAGTAATTTCAAATTTCAAGTCCATTTCTATCTAATTTCTCGTCTCCACACAACGCAATAGGACTGAATACTTGTAGAATTTGCAATGTGAACACACAAGGTAACAACAGTAAAAACAAATGCAAGCGTTAAGTGTACACTGCAGACTGCACAATGAAAATCATTGTGTTGTGATTTCTAGTTTTCACAGAAAAAAAATCGCACCCTTCTTCCTGCCATGGTTTTATCGTTTTATGTACATATTTAATTTGCTCCTTCGCGCATTTCACTTGTTGAACGTCCGGGCGACCGGGCGACCATCGCGTGTGCCTTTAACATTCATTAACATAGTAATTACAACCATCATAAAACTGTGTAACCGCAGTCCGCAGTCAAGACGCTAAACACGGCCCCGCCGCTTCTGCCTTGCTTTGTATACATATACGTTCTTTTGTTGCCCCTGTTGCCAGTTCTATGGCAATTATACTCAACTGATGCGTCTTTTGTTTCAACAGAAAGTCGACAGCAATGAGGAGGTGGAAGTCGACATCGACGAGCTGCTAGACATGGACAGTGACGAGGAGCGGCGGAGACATTTACTCGTGAGTTTTGCATGCCAATTTCATGCCCGCGAGGGTGGTTTGGTGGTTATTACGCTCATTTGCATAAAAAAGTTTGCTTACACATACACTCTTACACCCCTTCACGGGAAATGAAATATGAATATCGCCACCAGTGCTACCAGGCTACCACCACCGACCGCAGCAGCTAAACGTGTTTGATCTAACATCTAAAAATGGTGGCGAAAGCACTGAAAGCAGCAAAGCTCGATTTGAACCTGCTGCGCTTTAACCTTTTATTCACCATTCACATTTCGCCTTGCTGCGTTTCCCCCCAGCACGGATATTAACCACCCACCGCCTTCCTCCGCCTTCCGCCCGGCGAAAAGAAATCTTTGCGGGATTACATTACATACAGGGTCATTGGAAAATATTACTTTGGGTATTAGCTTTTTAAGATACATCCTGTAGGTGTGGGGTTCATCGTTTAGCGTTGCTTTTGTTCTTCGTTGTTTGTTTTCACTCTACCGATATTACAATAGCCAAGGGGTGTGTTTGCAATTCATCTGCCTAGCGGCCGTATCTCGTGATTGAAGTTTGCATAATTCAGGTATTTTTCAAGCATGTATCCTGCACACCCTATCACATGCTGTTCTAAACACACAGCTTCACCATCAACGTATCACTTTAAAATGAAACATTGATGGTTTTTGTTTGTTTACAGGCGCTGCTTATAAACGCCAAGAAATCGCAAAATGATGTAAAAGTAAGTTTAAATTCGTAACTTTAATAACTCTCAATTTAATATATCTACTTCCTTCTTTATTGCAGAAATTCATTAATGATCTATTAGATAAAGCAAAAACGCTCTAGGATCGTACCAAACGATAAGTGCCAAAGGAATCAAATCTACATCAAATGTAACTTTATACAACGTACGCGAAATCATCAGCCAAATGGGAAGAACGGATTGAGGCGGCGGCGCGTCGCAAAACGTGTAAAAGTTGTCTTAACGTGTGTGGCGGCAGTTTCGCCAAGCAACGCTTTCAGTCACAATCGCACATTTTGCATTTTGCAAGTTTATCACTAGGTTTTTCTATTAAACATTACATTAGTGTACTACTGACTATGCTATTGAAACAAAGAAATTAAAAAAAATATTTGTAAAGGCCGGGTTATAAATCGCAGCAAGCAGAAACTAGCAACATGCCGCAAAAGCAATTGTTAATATGACTACGATTGCTCTTGCTCTTACGTCAAATTATAACCAGTCAAACTTAATAACGTGTGATTGGATTTAATACGTGCGTTGTTTCGTTTTGCAGCATCGGTGCGATTAATAACACGACCCAAACATATCCTTAAATGATCTTAACAGTGTTGCCAACACGGTGAATGTTTCACTAGCTCTATAGTATAACTTTTTGTTGGCCTTCAGTGACAAAAAAATTGTTATTTCACTTAGTGACATTTGTAGGGAATTTCGTTTTTGAGTGCTCCAGAGTACACTAGTGCACTCTGTTACTAGTAAAAATGACATTTACGTATGCGTAAAATTTTGTGACATTGATGACATCAATGTCACTGTTGGCAACACTGTAAACGGGGCATGGAGGTAACAAGAGGTAACACGAAATTTTGCTACCTAGTTGTAATGTAAACTGTACACTTTTTGTAATTGTTTCATCGCATTGGAATAATCATCGCCTAATTATGTTTAACGTCAATGGAATACACCAGCAGGTAAGTACAACAAATTGCAAGAGGACCTCGTATAAACGGCTACGCGCAAAATATTCTATTGATAAATGAATTGTATGATTGTAGCTAGTCTTGTTATAAATGTAGAATTATCATATCTTTCGACTGCCTCACGCAAGATAACATATTTATGAGTGAATTATATTAATAATTAAATGCAAAGCGAAATGTTTCTAAAACATTTTCTAGAACGCCGCGACGATATTCAAACAAATAAAATGTATAATCGACGATACGCAGAACGCAGGCATGGTAGTACGAGTGCCAAAACGAAAAAAAAACACTTGGCATTTTTAATAAATCTTAGTAATTATTGTATGATGTGATTAAAACTAAAACTTAACGTAGGTAAAAAAAAAACATGAAATCCACTCAACGCGCGAATCATGCTCAGATAATATTTATGTGATTATTCATGTGAGCTTCCCCATTTTTGTCTCAAATTGTGTAAAACATGTTTGAATGTTAATCGATTTATATCTGCAAATGATTGTTATAACGACACACGAACATATATTGTCTTTACCAAAAATATTGTAATTTTTAATGTTAACTCGTTCACATCAAGTGACGATAGCATATCTTGCAAACTAGTGCTTACAATATGCATGCACACACTAGCCCAGTCATGCTCATGCAATCAGGCACCTTACGTTTTTCTTTGTCTCAACTTTGCGTTTTGTCTGTTTCTATAACTAATCGATTTTTTACATTTGTACGCGATCATTTTGTTTGATCTCATCTGAACGTTCAGACACTTATCAATCAATAACACATATTTGCGCATTGTTTTGGTATTGCGGATGATGAAAATTTAGTACTGTCTGTGTGCGTGTTAATTATTTAAGTGATTACGTATATTTAATTAGTATTTGCCAACAAATTGACAAGTAAAACAACAAAACGAGAGTATGTCAATTTTATAATGTGTACCACCTGACTGTATGTCTACTCGAAAGAAGTCACGTTTTCTTTTATTTTTATGTTGCGGGCGTAGTTCTTGGCGTACCAGGCGTAC
The DNA here is from genome assembly GCA_030264215.1 of Geostiba sp. GC000077. Taxonomy (NCBI): domain Eukaryota; kingdom Metazoa; phylum Arthropoda; class Insecta; order Coleoptera; family Staphylinidae; genus Geostiba; species Geostiba sp. GC000077. The sequence goes on along the minus strand of JARJDQ010007625.1, from coordinate 4,761 downwards.
CAACTGAAAAGATTGCAGATACACATTTAAAAACTGCATTGTTCTTGAATAATTGTTTAATCGGCCATGTTAAAACAAATGAAAACATGAAAATAATTTTTAATTGAGTATGCACGCCAATGGACTATAAATTAGTTGGAAATTTGTATCAAATAAATCATGGCTGCAAACTGTCAACGCAAATTCCCTAAGCTCTAGTTTCTAGTAACTCTTTCGAGTAGACAAACAGTACTTTTCCCTAAGCTTTTATTGTCCTAATTATGGTGCAAACCTTTCCAGAGATATCCTGATGGAAACGCGCGTGGTGGGGAGGATAGGGTTGAAAATTAAATCAAAATATCTTATTCATAATAAAAAGGCAGGACAAATATAAACATATCATAACCATTCAATATCTAATTAGAACTATACTCGATTATTTACATATTAATCAACGATATTCACACAAATGCCCACATCCGGTTGGGCACGTCTTATTGTTCACAAACCACTGCTGCATGTGCGCAATGTGCCCGCCATGCGAACATCCCTGACACCACGAATACAATCCCTTCACCACTTGATGACACACACTGCACAGCGAGTACTCCGAGGAATGGCACCGATCGCACAGCCATCCTATCCGGTGCAGCGGCTTCAGACACTGGCTGCAACTTGTATTAATTCGTGTCGACTGTTGATTCAACTGATTGATGCCCTGAATCCACGAGAGTTTAATAATCTGCGCTGCCTGATTCCACAGCTTTGACCTGCCAAGCAATTCAATGTAACCAAGCAGCCAATGCTCCTGTGTGGACTCATCCAGGCTCGTTAAACTCTTTCGATGCTCGCCGAGAACGGTCAAAATACACGCGGCAGTTTGCACATCGCCCATCATCGCATAGTGTTTGAGCGTGTCCACAACAATATTGCTGGGATCCCACACGGGTTTCTTTGGCAGTTTGTTGATGGTGATGAAGCAGGGTGTTTGATCCTCGATGGATATGCCCTGCGTGTCGTCGTTTAGGTCCGGGGAGTGATTAAATTGCTCGGGGGGTGGAGATCGATCAAGGATTTCGTGTCGGACGTTGAAGGCTTCGTTGGGGAGGTGCCAATCTTCTTGATGGATGAGGTGGCTGGTATTTCTGATGCCATTTCGATAATCTGAACAAAACCAGATAACAATAAGAGACGAAAAAAATTAACATTTATCTATCTTGATGTTGGAACAAATCAGTGATGGTGAGAGGATACCTAGGCACATCGACTCGTTTGTAGCTGTTGTAGGTCCCTTATAAGAAGAACTGATCAAAATCCGAACCAAAAAAAAACTAACACCTTGTATACTATGTGACAAGATTGTGGTTTCAAAAAAGATGGGGGAAAATACTACCCCGTGGCTGGAAATCGAAGACACTGGTCGATTGCACTGCCACAGTCTTGTCGATGGGGAAGTAACAAAGTAGACTTTTTCGCGGATTGCGGCCAACACCTCGGGACATATGTTGTTCCAACATCAAAACGAAATAAACAAAGTAAATATAATTTACCAATGCTTAGCGAGTCCAATTCGAGATCCAACTCATTCTCCCCGAAAGAAAAGTCGCCTTTTGGTAGGCCAAACTTCTCCGTTGCGCTGAAGTCATAGTATGCACTAACATGATCAACTTGGTCTTCGGTCTCCGTCTCATCGTCACCGCTACAAAATTGTGGCGTATCATATCCTGGATAAGAAAAATAACAATTATTTGGTTTTTTAGGTATTTTCTCGCGGAATTTTTAACGCCCACCTTTTGCCTTGGTCTCATCCAAAATATGCTCACGATTGTTGGAATCATCGCGTTGCAGACTGGAATTATTCATACTTGCGCAAAAATCATCAGCGTACATAGTCCGCACGATCTTCCATAAAATGCTCACGTTACTCTTCCCGCACTCCTTCGCGACGGTGGCATTTCGTTCGCACAATTCATAAAACGGTAAGTCACCAAGCACGTAATGTTTCGCGATGTAATTAAAGCTATTGTTATCATTCGCCACTTTGGAGTGGAACGATTGTAGCGATGAAGATGCCAAATGAAATTGATCACTGACGACCGTGTTGGAGCTCTTGCGCATGATTCCTGTTGACTTTGCAGTGGAGATGGAGCTGCATGGCAGTCGCGATGCATATAAAACTCGGCCGCGTTTATTCAAGGAGACACTTTGAGGATTCGCGCGGCTGGCAGGACGAGTTGCGTCTTTAAATGAGTGTTGGTACAAGGTACAGTCCTAGGAAATTTAAAAACCACAGTTTTAAGTGTAAAGCTTATTTGTAGTTGGATATGTTACCCTGCTAGTGCTTAAAAACGTATGTGGATCTCCTCTCCACACCACCCTACTGGTAATATCCTTGTGCTCATTGAACGATGCGAAAGGTATGTAAGGTCGTCTCACGTCCCAGATGTTCACACTGCAATCCACAACCAAGGCACAACTTGCAATGTGATATTTCCGGTTTGGTCGCCATTTTACATTGCCAATTGATGCAATGGTATGTATAGTGTAGTCCAAAGTAGGCTTACTGGTCAAATCCCAAACCTGGTTGATAAACAGTTTTAAAAAAAGAAAAGGTTGTATCTACAATGCAGCCGGAGCCTTGATGTTGGAACAAATCGGTGATGGTGAGAGATTGCAACACTCAGAGCAATTTTCTTGTTACACCATGAGTACATTCAAATTGTTGCAACGGTTGCTCAATGTACTTGCTGACGTGTAAAATATTTTCACGATATTTATGGCAACACCCTGTATAATGTATTTTGTGACACCCTGAATATGTATAATGTTGTGGGAGAACTCTAAACTAACACCTTGTATAGTTTAATTTGGTACCCCCAGTATACTATGTGACAAGATTGTACGAAATTTGTTGCAACACCCAGTGGAATTTTCTCCGTGGCTGGGAATCGAACATACGACCACATGAGTCGTATGCATGGACTCTCACCACTGTGCCACTTCAGCTCCGTGGATACATGCGATATTTGCAGTATCACCTCGGGACAGATGTTGTTCCAACATCAAAACTCCTTAAAATCAAAAACCCTATAATTTACCTGGGGGAGTGTAATTTTGAAGTAATCTTAGCAACTTAACAGATAACCATGGCGCTGGAACAAAGTAATAAGTATAATCCTGTAGATCCGTGTAATTTGCAGTCACAATCTGTAAAAACAAGAGTCACATAGAATATTCTCCTAAGTTGAGAACAAATATTTGCTTACTCGACTAAGTCGCGAAACAGCAAGTGAAACGCATCCCTTGTACTCCTCTGGGTTCTTCTTAACGAGCGCATCGATTAAACTAGTTGCTGCTGTAACGACCCCCATGTGCTGGTCGTTGAGCAAATGTATAATGCGCGACGTCCACTCGCCGCCGGGGATGATCTCCTGCGAGGTGCGGAAGAGCCGCAGCAGGCACAGCGCGGCGCTCTGCTTCACCACGTCCATCGTATCGCCGGAAACCAGCAGCTTGGGTATCTCGATGGCGAATGCCTCAGCCATTTCGCGGCTGCCGATGTTGGCGATGCACTGCAGCGCGAGATTCACATGGATGGGGTTGCGCGACGCAAGGTCGTTCTTAATGCTCTGTATGATCAGCTTGATGAGCTCACTGTTTGTGTTGACTAGCACAGATATAAAGAGATAACCCTGAAAGCAAAATCAAAGCTTAGGTGATGATATGAATGATATGAATGACTGTGGCATGGACTTACAATTTGCTTTTCCGAATATTTGTTAGAGGAGAGCAGATTGACTGCCTCCATGTGTCCAAAGTCAATGTCATGGCCCAGCAGGAAGATGAACAGCAGCTTGCACACATACTTCTTCTTCTGGTAGCCATCTAGGGTCTTGTCACCTTTGAACTTTCCACGGATGTTGGCTAGCTCCTTGTTGATGCGCTTGATCTCTGCCTCCTTGCTTTTGCAATTCCTGATGTCAGAGATGAACACAGCCAACCCGCGCATTCCATCGCCGCGTACAGCAGGCATTTTGATGGCCTGCCAGGTACCTTCCTCAGCACTAACACCCCTGCAACATGAACATAGCTTTCAATGGTTTGTGACCTCATTACAACCCCTTTGGATTGCGGTGTTTTGCAGCGATTAAAGAGTGACAAGGAAACGCGAGGAATCACTACGATCCTCCCCCTAAACACTATCAGCGAGTCTGCTATCTGGATTCCAGAGAGCACATAACATTCGCACTCTGCTGCTGGCGGGCTCACCTAGACAACTCCGGCGTTAGGGCAGCGGGCGAACTATATGCGGCGCGACGGTGTCGAGGCCTCCTCCGTGCTGGAAACGCAGTCACAGTCGACGCGGCGAGGAGGTGTCCGGCGGCTGCAGGCCTGCAGGACGAGCTTGGAGTGCTTGGACTATGGTATGGATGACAGGCAGCGGGCTGCGGGCGATACTCGTCCGTCGCAGTCGCAACGCGAAACGATTGAAAAACCTAAACGAATCGCGAAGAGCCGCGAGTTGCCGGTGTCATGTCACTGCTGTCAGTTGTCAATACTTGTTGGTAATACAGGCAACTGTACAGAAATATACTCCCCTACATATACAGAGTATTGCAATCAGAGATTATCACCGGTTTACAGATGGCTAACTCAATGAGTAAATTTCTAGGAGATTAGGGATGATTGCAGGTGTCGCCCTGATCAACATGGCGGCAAATTTGAATGAATTTTATTGCATATGCCAGCATTTGAATTGAAACTCATTTATGTTTTTTATTT
>JARJDQ010007598.1:0-19875 GCA_030264215.1 Geostiba sp. GC000077 | reverse complement strand
GGGGTGGCAATAGAGTGCAAATTAAAGAGCGCCTCTTTGGGCTTTACACAGAGCACCCCAGTGCAGAGCACCCCAGTGCAATTCCCACTGGACCCCGGAAGTACCTTAAAATAAAATTTGAAATTTTTCCGATTTATTTCCAGATTTTGCTTTATTTTTCCCAATTACGAGCTCTTTCCTTTAGTATCTTTACGGATTCTGATAGGCAAGAAGATGCTCTTCCACTAGTCTCCGATAGATGGCGCCAGTTGACGGAAGAACAAAGTAGTCAATCAATATCAATATCAATTTAAAGTTCGTCTATATTTCAAGTGCTCCACAATAGCTCCCGGCCCAGCCCCGACTGCGTCTCAGCCACCGGATTTCGTACTTATAAACCCTAAAAAAAATATTCTCCACGAAGAAATGCCAGTAGTGCCATCTTTGGAAAAATTGTCGAAATAACATTTTCAAATTTTTCAACGCACAACAAAACTAATTTTGACATGTTTTTTCAACACTAAAACACTAAACTAACAAAAAGACTTCAACATTTTTTTAGATTAGACCGATGGCTGATTCAGACTTTCAGATATACCAAGTCTAATTAATAAGTTGTTTTAGAAAATTTGGAGTGCGGTCAGAATGAAACTATGAAACTAAACTATTAAAAGGTGATTGCGAAACCACACAAATTAATAACAATACAACCAACCATTAATGATAATTTTATGTGCTTTTATTACAATTTAAATGCATAACCAGCAAAAATGTTCAAATTGGCAAATAGAAATATAAAACCATACTCTCGGATATAAAAGAAGAGTTTTCCGTCTTCATGCTCTAAAAGTCTAAAATAGCGCAATAAATCGTCAAAACTTAAAAATTAATTTTAAAGCACTTCAGGGGCCTTGGGGCAGGCTGCATCTGAAAGACCATCTTCTTGACTACCAGAATCCGTAAAGTAACCTGAAAAAGGAACACCAGTTCGGAAAATATCAAGGATAATATGGAAATAAATTACAAATATTTCAAAGTAACTTTGTGACTTTAAACTACTGCCCTGGACGGGAGGGGGGGCAGGGACCGGATTTATCTTAAAGAGCGCCTTCTTGGCTACCCATAATCCGTAGAAAAACTTAGAAAATGAACACGCGTTCGGAAAATATCAAGAATTTTCCGCCGCATGTCGTCAAAATATCGAAAAATTCGCAACGTTTTCAAAGTTGATTTTAAGACACTTCCTGGATTCTAAGCAGGTTGGCACACGGTGCATCTGAAAGAGCGTCTTCTGGTATATCACAATCCATAGAGAAACTTAAAAAATGAGTACGCGTTCGGGAAATATTAAGGATTTTCCGCCGCATGTCGTCAAAATATATGGAAAAAATCGCCAACATTTCAAAATTGATTTTAAGACCCTTCCTGGGGTCTGTGGAGGCATCGTAAAGAGCGACGACTTCTTGGCTATCACAATTCGTAGAGAAATTTAAAAAAGGAGGAGGCGTTCGGAAAATATCAAAGATTTACCGCCGCGTCCGCGTCAAGACTACCGGATTTCGTAATTGTAGACCCGAAAAATTGGGAGCTTTAAACATGAAATGCGAAATAAAATTACAGTTTCTGAAACAACATGATTATAACTTTATTCTTCGACATCATAGTGATCAAAACTCTTCATTCACTTTTAAATTAATTAAGAACGGTGCAACATACTAGTGCAATACAGTTACAATATTTTACAAAAGAAAAAAACATTAGTATATAAAGACTAAACGTAACATTTTGCGAATATCAGAAGACAAATCCTCCTGGCACACGAAATGATTGCTTATCAAACGTAATTCAATAAAATAGTATGAGCTTCATTTAAGAGCATGATTTGAAATCATTCGCCTCTTCATATGCGCAGTTAAAAACTATGTGTTTCCCACATGTGAGTGTTACAAACGACAAACAATAATAATAATCAATTGTGTATGTATGTACAGCATTAGGACATAACAAAGTCAAATATTAGTAAAAAGAATGAGAAAGTAACAATTTTTCTCTGCAATGCCAGCTACATGAACACACTCCATGCAATCAATCGTACAATCAATAATCTTAATTATTCAATAAATATTTCACAATTTACATAAATTTTAAGTAGTCAACCTATCCCTGTGTGTTAAATATACATGTCTTTGTACACCCTATATTATATACAATTCGTGAAAAAGACCCATCATCATTCAAAGATAAAAAATAAAACAACTCTATACCAAATAAATACGACTTTCAACTGTTTACACTAAAAGTAGAACAACGAAGAAATGTGTCTCTTATCCTTAAGTGCACAGCCTTTGTGTTTAAAATGTAATTACAATTAAACCTACATGATTTACAATTGTTCGTCATCTCAGCGACGCATAGTGCTGTTCAATGGCATGTTGATGTAGCCGTACGTGTACATCGTGTTTTGAGGCGCCCGCTGGATGGTGGCAGGGTCTTGGTACTGACCCTGCGTCATGTTCACCATTTGCATGGGTATTTGCGGATTGTTGATGAAACTGCTGTTGGGCAGGTAATTGACAGTGGGTGCCTGCTGCGGAGCCATGCGGTAGCTGTTCAGATTGTACTGCGCCATGATGTTCGGCGCCACATTGGGACTGACGCGTGACGACGGCGTCTGCATGTGCTGCGCGACGTTGGGATTGCGCGTGCGCCCTAGGTTCTGCGCCATCGGCGGCGTGACGGCGCCGCCGATTTGGTTCATGTTCATGTTGGGCTTGTAATACTGAGGATAGCTGAGCTGGATGTTGGGCGGCACTGCCGTTGGCGGCGTGGAGAGGTTGCGTTGATTCTGGAGGAGCTGGTGCGATGGCGGCGGCGTCATGGTGGCGTGATGCGTGGGCGGCGGAGTGAGGGTCATCGCAGTGGCGGGCGGCGGTGTCATAGTGTTGCAGGCGCTCGGAGGAATCATTTCTAGGCCGTTCGTAAGCTGCTGCAGCTTAGCCAGGCTGCAGCTGTTATTTTGATTTTGGGTCTGTGGAGTGGGTGTAGGGGTAGGTGTGGGTACAGTGTGTGCATGGTGCGACGGGTTGGCCTGGATGTAGAAATTGCTGCCGGTGGTGACGGCGCAGCTGGTCTTCTGATGCGTTTGCGGTGTGGACATGCGGTGCGGAATGACGGAGGTCACGTAGGGGCTGCCCGCCTGCGCGGTGAAGGCCTGCGAACTAACCGCCATTTGCGGCGGCACCGAGATGTAGTTGCCCTGGCTGATCTGGTGGTGGTGGTGATGCTGGTGCATGGCGCTGGCGGCGCCGAGCTGGTGATGCGGGTGTGGATAGCCCTGGTGCATCGCATGGTGCAGATGCGCCTGTTGCTGCTGCTGCATATGATGTCCCTGGTGATGTTGCGCCTGGTTGGCCTGCTGGAGATGCTGCTGTGGAGTGGCTTGTACGGGCGGCGTCGCTCTTTGTCGCTGCTGCTGCACCTGCATCACAAACACATTAGTAATCAACCAACTCGGTCAAAATCACTTGAATTCAGCTTACCTGTTGTACTGTTGGAGTCGGTGGAGTGCTCCGCATATTATGTTGCTTATTCGAGGGTGTTGTACTGCGATTCCGCGGCTGCTGCGCTTGCTGTTGCTGTTGCTGCTGACTTTGCTGTTGCTGAATCGCGCGTTTGTTCTGCATTGGACTGGATGCTGGCTGCACAACTTGCTGCTGCTGCTGCTGGTGCAGATTCTGTTGCATATTATGCTGCACGGCACAGTCATAGTTTGGCGTTTGCGTGATGGACGGCGGCCGCACGGACTCCACCGAGTTCTGCGACGCCATATCACTCGATATACTCGCCGGTGACTCCAAGCCCAGCTGACTCACATCCAGCTCGCAGTGATTGTAATGCAAACTGTGCACGGAATTCGTGGTGGAATCCGGTGTGTACACGCCCAATGAAGACATCTCATGCTGTTGCTTCATGCTCTGCTGATGGTGATGCTCATCGCCGTCGGTCTCCTTCATTTTGTGATGTTGCTGATGCTTGTCTTTATCGCCCTTTGCGTCCTCCTGCACCTTCTTGTGCCGATCTTCTTTCTTCGGCGACTTCTCCGCCTTGGCTTTTGATTTAGCACTTTGTTTTTGTGCTTTCTCCGGCTTTTCCGGAAGTTTGACGCTTGCGGGCGCAGCGGGAGCGCTGGGCACGGCTGGTGTGGAGGGTGGTACCACGTCCAGCGTTGGGAAATGCAGCGGATACTGGTACAAACTGCGCTCGTATGCGAGGCGATCCCAATGCCACTGCTGGTACTGCGACTGCGCCATTTGGTAGTTAGGCGTTCCCATCGGGAACTCCGGGTTGGCCATAAGCTTCTCCGCGGCGGGCATCTCCGAAGGCTTCGGAGCAATGCGCGCCTCTTCCTTCGGGTACCTCATTTTGTCATCGTGCCGTTCCTTATGTTTCTCCGACTTCTTCCGTTCGTCCTTCCGCGCATCCTGCTTCTTCTTATTCTGCACTAAGTGCGCTTGGATGTCCTGCTGCTTGGCCGGCAGTTGTTGATACATTTGTACCGGCTGGTGCTGATGCACCGGCTCGTGCTGGAAGGGAACTTGCGTCATGGAAGGATGATGCAGTTGCAGTTGCGACTGCGCCTGCTGCTGCATTTGCTGCGCTTGCTGGTGCTGAATGCTAGCTTGTGGTGGGACCAGCGGTGGATGCTGCATCATTATCGGCGACAAACAAGTTATTTGTTGAGTCACCATGTTCTGCGTGACAATCGCGGACTGGGACAGCTTGTGCTCTTGAATGTCAGGGGGTGGAATCATTTGCTGCGGCGGCTGTAATGTCTGTTGCTGTTGCACTGGTGGCGCTTGAACTTTCACCGGAGACTTTTTCGCTGCAACCTGCAGTCGTTGCTCCTCGCGTTTAGGTTCCTCTTTGACTTGGTATGAAAGCTGAGACTGTGTCTGAACCTGCACTTGCATCACTGGCACTGGTGCTGGTGGGTGGGGCACCGATTGATGTTGAGGCGGCACAATTGATTGTTGCTGAGCAACTACAGCCTGTTGTTGATGAACAATTTGCGGAACTTGCTGCGCAGCATCATTTTGTGCTTGTTGCACTGGGTGTAACTGTTGGACTGGCACTAGAGTCTTCTGCTGTTGTTGAGGTTGCAGTTCTGTTGAATAAGGTTGCTGTTGTTGTTGTTGTTGTTGTTGCTGCTCCTGCTGCTGCACCAATGGCGCAGCTGTCACCGGTATCTTCACTTGTTGCACGGGTAAATTCGGCGTTACCGTTGCCGGAGCTGCCGCTGCAGCTGCCACTGGAGCAACAGGCAGTTGATTCATTTGTTTCGGCGGCGCTTGCTGCTCAGGAAACAACTCCACCTCCGGTTTCACATGATTCACCTTCCTCTCTAGTTCTACAATAGGTTGTTGCGGCAAAGCGTCATTTTTATTTATGTTTTTTACTTCATTTACTTCATCAGCACCAACAGGTACGTTTTCAGCGTCCTTTTTTGATTCGTTTTGTGAATTCACAATGATTGCTTCATTTATTTCTGGCACTTCATTTTTCGTCGACTCTTCCTTGCAAATAGGTTCAACTTTATTGGTTGCAACTTCAACCACCTCTGTATTTTGTGCCTCTGCCTTCTCTGCTAAGGTATCAGTCTGAATCGCGTCTTTTGCCTCTTCTACCTTACTGATATTCGATTCAGTTACAATCACTTTGTCGTTTTTTAACACTTCATTAACACTTTCGTCTGGTTTACTGATCGTAGATGTCGCTTCAGACTGAGCAGCGCTATTTATACTTGTAGTTATTGTTGCAACATTCACCGGTAGCAAAACTTCAGGCGGCGACACTAACAACGTAGGGGGTGGGACGAGCGTGCCAAGCGTCGACATCAGAGCTGGCGGCTTCTTCTCATCGTCCTTCTTTTCGTCAGCGCTTTTCTTCGCAGCATTGCCTTTAATTTCATCCTCCTGCTCATCGTGCGTGGGACTTAAAATCCCGTACTTCTTTGTAATCTCCATTATTTCCTCCTGCGAGATTATCTTAATCCGCTGGCCGTCGATTTCAGTCTCCGACTCAGAAGTGCTTGAGAATTCGTTAAGTATTCTCTTCGTTTCACCATCCCTAGACTCCTGCTGCTTAGCCTGCGGTGCCGGCGAGAGCTTCAATAAGTTGTTGTTCTCCTTCTCCGGCGTTCGGTTCACGCTCTTCTTCGGCGTGGAGTCTGTACCAGTTTGGGTATCAACATCCTCTTCCATCTCATCGTCAGCCTCTGCTGAAGAGTCTTCTTCGCATGAAGGTCGTTTACTTGACGTTCGTTTATTAGCGATTTCTTTAGGCTTTGATTTGAGCTCATTGGATATGGACTTCGGCGCTTGCGCTTCGTCCTCGGACTTCACCGACTCCGACTCGCTCACCAGCTTCTTCTTGAGCACATCGGGATTGTTTAACTGCGTCATTGGCTTCTTTTTCTTCGCGCGTCCCCAGCCAGTTCGCCGTCGTTGCTTTGGCGTACGATTCTTTCGAACGACGGCAGTTTTAACATCCACGCCAACCTTGGACGTGGCTTCAGATACATCATCCTCCAGATCGACCGCCTTTGGACCTCCCGGGGACACTTCCACAAGCAGGGAAGCTGTTACAATTATTTTATCATTCGTTTTCGGCGCCTCGGTGCCGTTTTCCGCTTCCTTCTCCTTCTCCTCGGCTTTCTTCGCCTTGCGCTGACTCCACCGCATCCCCTTCTCCTTGGCAAGGGCTCGCCTCGACCTCGTCGGGGTCCGCAGGTCAGATTCCTTCATCTCCACCTTCTCGGCATCCACCTCATTCTTCTTCTCAGCATCGCTCTCGTCCGGTGCACTGTCAATAACGCTACGCTTCCGTTTCCGTTCGCTGAAGGTGTTCACAGTCTCGTTGAACTTGTTCGGTCGTGTTCTCTTCCGGCCTGAAGATGTGGCCTCCAGTTTTTCTTCGGGTTTCTCCTCCACAACAGTCCGCGTCTCCAGTTTAGGCACTTTCGGTGATTTCGGGCTCGTCGCAAGTCGTCGTTTCTTGCCCCGCTTGAGCTTCACGCCTGGCGATTCGAGAATAATCTTTTCCGGTAGCACCACGATGATATTTGCAGTCTCCTCCAAGCCGCGATGTTCTCTGTCAACTTCCTTATCCGTGTCGTCGACGAAGGGGTTCACAGATGTTGTGAGCAACGGGGTCCAGCGCAAGCACTCCGGGTCGATCTTAATGCGCGTCTTGGATCGCGATACGCGTTCAGCGTAGGCGTCCACCTGCTTCCAGTCGATGGCGATCACCGTGTTAACAGTGCCATCGTCGCGCTGCTGTGGTCGAACGAAGTGCAGCAAATCCAGCGCAGTCGCAATATCGTGACAGTACATGCCCGTTTCCTTACTTATCGACGTCAACTTCACCTCCTTCAGCTCTCTATGGTTATGGATGTATTCCAACACGACGGACTTCCAATAAGCGTAGTAAGAAACTCTACCAAGGTCCGACAACGGCTTCTCTGGCGTGCCAGGTTGGCCCTCCTCCTTCGACAACAGGTAACCTGCGCGGGACACAAACATTAACGCATTGCAAATGAAATACTTACGTTTGCAAATGAAATACTTACTGAAATCGATCAAGAAACGTCCGAATCCCTGCCGCTGGTACTGCGGCATGGTCATGATACAACTAACATTGTACTTCTGTTGGCAATGCTTCTCCTTGCTGAAGTACCCAACCAGATGGCAGCCCTTCTTATCGTTCTTCGTCAGCACGTAGAACAAGAACGGCTCCACATCGTAGTACAGGGTCTTGTGGTCGAGAAACAGTTTCGCGAGCAAGCACAGATTCTGGCAGTAAATTTTATTGACGTTCCCATCCACTTCGAAGACGGAAATCTCCCCACAGCGATAGATCTCGGTTGCTGGCGGATGCTTCCACGTGCACTTGTCCTGGTGGCGCTCCAGCACCGCCTTGCTCTTCGTGTACTTCAGGCAAAACTCGCAGAGGAAGAGCTTCGGCAGGCGCGCGTACTCCTGGGGAAATGGCGACGAATACCACGTGTCGATCTCGAACATGCCAAACTCAATGGCGGCCGGATTGCGTCCCTGGACGACCATCGCATGGCTGGGCGAGATGAGCACGCCGTCCGGCACCGACGACGTCTGGTTGGCGTGCTCGCGCGTCTCCTTGAACAGCTCGACGTCCTTCTGCGTCACGCCCGGCGGCAGCTGCTGCTTGAACTCTGCAACATTTCCAAAAGCGCGTTTAACATCGGTGGCGAGCGCCCGAACTGAAGGTGCTGTTAGCGTCCGTTTAGGCAGCGAAACGGGCGAGCGTTTCACTAGGAAATGATCGGGGGGTGGGGATCAAATACGCATGCTCGGTAATTAGTTATGTGATATCTCAACCCTAGAATATAAAAATAAAGCATCAAAAACCTCGTTTACTGCCAGCCAATCAGACAGGTTCACTTACTGTAATGTATCTTTAAAGTGTCTGCAAGCTTTAATTTGACCGTTGCACCAAATTGTCTCCTAGCAAAATAACTAGCGATTGCTTACTGCAATGGCCAAATTAATAAAAATCACAAAACACACCAGTGACCAAGTGAAATATTATCGACATGCAAAGTAGATTATGTATTGGATCAAGAGTGTGTTCGGAATTGTTAATCGTAAGCGAGATGGTGAGGGACAATCGAGTGGAAAGTGGAAGTTGCAAAAATACTCTTTGAGCCAAATGTGAAACTGATACAAATTAGTTGCACTTGAGCAGGGTGGAGGCAGAGAGAGTGAGAGAGAGAGAGAGAGAGATAGAGAGAGAACGAAAGAGAAAGAGGGATTATTTGGTTAATCAGTATTGATCCAGTGATCAAATAATGATGTCGTGTTGCAGGTTGCAGGGATTGCGTTGTGGTGATTTTGATAAATATTGGTAATGGTAATATAATCCTCTTTTTTTCTGGTGGTGTGATCCTTACCCGTCTGATTGGTGGCAAGCGGCAGCACCGACAGAGGTTGGGATTGTTGAGGCGAAGAATTGGCGGCGGATGGCGGCGTATCGTGAAGCGCACGCTTTTTGCCGGCTTGAGCAAGCTGCGTCGTCGCGCGCTTCTCGCCCTCAGTGGCGCCGCACTCGCGCGGCGGCGCCGCCGGCTCGCTCGCCGCCTGCGACGAGGAGTGCTTCACCTTACGCGAGTGCGTCTCCAGCCGCTTGGAGTTCACGGCCGTCTTCACGAGGTTGGACGGCGTGAGCGACTTTTTCTGCTTGTCACGCCGGCGAGCCCGCTCCGACTCCAACTCGATGTCGGAGTCGGTTGTCTCGGTACGGCGCATTGCCCGGCTGAGGGCGGCCAGCGGCGGCGGCGGTGCCGGCGGGACGACGTCCTCCACGTCCTCCTCCTCCTCCTCCTCCTCCTCCTCCTCCGGCGCTTCCGCACGCTCTCCCAGTTCGTCGTGCTCTTTCGCCTCGGGCAGCTCCGACTTGTCCTTCTTGGCGCGGTCCTTCCGCTGGCCGGGCGTCTTGCTGCTGCTCCTGTTGCGGGCTTCGCGCGGCGTGGCGAACAGGTGCGACAGCCCATCGTACAGATTGCGCAACTGGCCCATGCCCTTTTTCGCCTCCTTCGGATGGGAGCCACCGTCGGAAAGAGCATCGCCATCGTCGCCCTCCTTCCTGCCGGCCGGCGTCGCCTGCGCCGCAGCGGCGGCGAAGCCCCACAGCTTGCAGTCGGCCTGGATGCCGCCTACTTCGCCGAACGTCGGCTGCGCAACCGCCGGCGGCAGCGTTCGCGCGGAGGTGCGCCGCGGGGCTGCCGGGGCCACCGACGCGGGCGCCTCATCCGTATTGTGCGACTCCGAGTCGGAGCTGCCGCTGTCCGAGTTGGAGCTGCTCGACGAGCACTCGGAGCCGCTCGAGGAGGACGACGACGGGGAGGAGGACGTCCTGGACGCCGCCTGCGCAGCGTGTGCGCCGCCAGCTGCCTGACGCTTCTTTTTCGCATTGAACGCCGAGAGGCGAAAGAACTTCTGCTTCTCTTTGGACATACGATCGGAGGTGGCGATGCGCTGCTGGTTGCGCGCGCCCGCGCCGTGGTTATTGGTGGTGGCTGTTTGTGGCTTTTGGTTGGCGGTGGAGGGATTGGGGGGTTTTGTGGGATGACTTATGTTGGGTATAGGCGTACCCTCGTGATCGCTGCTATCGGACTCGCTCAGATCGACGGCGTGTCGCAGCGGCGGGAGCTTTTTGCGGGTCGACGCTGGCGTCGTCGCCTTCAGCGACGTGGCTGGCGTGCCCGCCGCACTGGCGTTGCGGCTGGACGTCGGCGTACTGTGGACGTCTTTCGTCCTGCAATTGGACAACACGCAATGATATATCTTCGCACCACCCACCTCCTCCGGGGAAGCAGCAGCCAACTCACAATGGGTTAATTGAATTTTCCAAGCATTATTCAAGGGAAGCAGGGGCATGTGAAGTTACAAACAATCGGTGGGTGCCTCATGCATGACATTCTATCTATATTTTATTGACTTGTCTGAAGATGAAGAGGAAACTTTGACATCGATCGAGCACCCTGAAAAACCGATTACAGCATGAGGATAGAAATACGAACCTTTGGAGCTTCTCCTTGGTGCGCTCACGAACCTTCTCCGTCTTCTTCTTCGCGTTTCCGGCCTGCTCGGGGCCCTTGAGCACTACGGCGCATTCAGCGCACCGCCAGGCGCTCTTAGCCTTCTTGTCCACCGGCACATCCAGGCACTCCATGTGAAACTTGTTCTTGCAGAGCGCGCAACAGATGAGACACGTGGATACATCCGCGGCGTCTAATCCAAAAAACCGCGCAGCAACTATTAACATCCAATAATCCAGTAATGGTGATGACAAAGCACTTACCACATACTGAGCAGGACTTGCACTCCTCGCAGAACCATCGATTGCCTTTGTCGATGAGCACCACCAGCTCGGGGCCGGAGTAGGCGCAGGACAAGTGGACTGCATTGTTGCACTCATCGCAGGCGCTCAGCTTCTCGAACTCGCCGTGTTTGTTCTTCTGGTCGGTGCCGAGGCATTCCATGCAGTACTGCGAGGCAGCCGATGAAAGACTGATGTTTAACTTGGAGCCGCCGGTGGTGGGCGATTGCTGCAAGCGTAAAGCAAGGGTATCAGACCCACGCGTCTACATGACGCGCGCGCGAAATGCACCCCGGTGACCAGTGACAGGTGTTTGAAGTTTGATTAATCAAACGCCGTTGACTCACGCAAGAAATGCACGCATCCGACGGCCGGCGATGACACATGCCGTAAGCGCGTCCGTGCCGCCTTTTCACGCGCAATAAATGGATGTGTTCTACTCACCAAGTCGATGGAGTCGGCGCTGGAGTTCTTCTTGGGGCATTTGCGACTGCTGGGGCTGAGATAGTTGTAGTTGTACTTGAAGCACTTGCCGTCCTGCACGACGCACTTGCGGGCTACGGCGCGCTTCACGCCAAAACGCAGCAACGCCTTCAGCTCGGCCTCATCGCCCTCGATGCTATAGGACTGCCGCACGTACTTCTCGATGCTCTTCAGCGAGGAGCCCTCGCGCTCACCGAGCTCCCGCACCGCCTTCGTGACGACCTTGCTGAGGTCGGCGCCGCGCGCGACATGCAGCGGCCGCGGCGGCAGCCCGTCCGGATCCTTGTAGCTGCTCTGGCCCTTGTTGAACACCTTCAGCACATCGCCCTGCCGCACGGCGACCTCCAGCCGCTCGGCGACGACGTCCTCATGATAGTTGTTGTGCTGGCGGATGGCGTGGCAGATGCGCTCGACGCTCGGCCGCTGCTTCTGCGAGCGTATCTTGCGGATGGCGTCGAGGATCCATCGCGACCAAACGGTCTGCGGCACGTCCGGCTCGCTCATTGTCTCGCCGGCTATGCGCGGCTGCTGCGGGACGCCTCGGCGGGCTTCGGCGGGTCGGCGCGGCGCGCACGCTATCCGTCGGTGGCCATCTTGGGCGAGGAGGCGCACACGGCGAGGACGAGGCGCGCTCACGCGCGGGACGCGGCCCCGCGGCGCGTTCGCATCGAGGCGGCGGCCGCCGCCGCTCGCTGCTGCCGACGGCGCGCGCTCCAATTCGACCGTCCGGCTGGCGGTGCGTCACCCGTCGCACCACGCACGCACTGCGCCCACTCGGCGAGCACTTGGGCAACGCTAGCGCACTCCGCCGCCGTCGTCCACGGCCCTCTCGATGCACCGATTCCCGGCACTGGATCACGGGTTAGGCAACGCGGGCGGCCATTCGTTCACATCGTCGTCGGGCGAGTCACAACAAAAGGCCGATTTGTGCCGTCGCGCACCGTCTCGACTATGTGTTAGTTAGTGTCGCGCTATTTGCTATATTTTATTGTGACAAAATGGCTATATCGGTACGCTGAAAGCGCGCGCGCGCGGTCTCTAGTTAACGCTCGCGCACCGTCCTTGTCTAGCGCACGCGTTCGCCCGGCTATTGCCTGACATCTGCCTCCCCCCTCTCACTCCGCGGCGCACGTCCGCTGTCATGGAGATCCGGCTGAAATATTTACGTCCTGCGCACTGCGGTGCGGCGTTGCCATGTCAACACGCCGACGTTCACACCGCGCCGTGCGTCGCGTCGCTTCCGCAAACCACAATGTCCATAAACGTTTTAAAACTCAATTTCCAAACAAATTACGAGGCTCTTGCCTCGTAATTCGAAACCGTCAAAGCGTCCAGTACAAACTGCACACATAACTTTGTATTAGCAAGTACATCTGCTGCAATATTTTGTAAAACACAGTTTTTTTTCTAATCAAAACTTTATTCGAATGCGGAGGAAACATAAAATGATTAATGGTCAAAAGGACAAGATGGCGGGTTATACACATTTTATTAAAAAATTGCGATATTCTATAAAATCGTTAGAAATAAAATTAGTGTTAATATCATCATTAAGTCTAAATCAACCATTATTACAGCTCCATCAAAGCGATCTCGTTCGTTTAATCTTAATTCATACTCGTTTTAACTTTTAACATAAAAAAGCGCATCACTTCGCATAATCATCGGCTGCGAGATTTTGAAAGAACATCATAAGTTTGCAACAAAGAAAGTAATCGGCTGCGAGAATTTGAAAGAACATCATTAAGTTTATAAAGTAATCAATCATCTATGTATTTAAATATGTCCATATTTGCACCAATAAAAAAATCGATAATGTGTGTGTCGCTTCATTCATAATTTGATAGGTCAAAACAAATTGCGTTTTCCACCGCCGCGGCCACCCCGCGTACATTCGAATACTGGATTGATACCGACTGGTCAATCGGCCATCGCAATCAAGTGCGGCGGCGGCTGGAATCTCTGTCAGTTGCTAAACAAACTTATCCTACGGAAAAATACACAGAAATCACGAAGACAGGATGGCTTTTCAGCTACGTTATTGGCTGGCGGTGCTGGTGGGTTGCACGTTAATAGGGCGCGTACCTCCTGGAAGGCGACGGTCCTCGCATGCCAGGCCTGCAGAGCGTGAAAAGCAAACACACATTATTCAATTGCTGCTCCGGGGAGCAGCGCAGGAAGCTGCGCCGATGAGACACTTGCTGGAGATGGCAACAGGTGGTGCGATGGAGTGGATGTACAGGTAGGACAAACACCGGATGTGGAACTAGAAGTGCAATAAATATATGTCTGGATATATTGTTGAGTGGGGGTAGCATCGTTGCCTTACATCTGATTGATAATGGTTAAAATTGGTTGTTGTTCTGGATTCCTGGAAAGGGAGGACATATAAATGGAGGCGCAAATGGTGGAGGATTGCGTTCAGGTCAAGTGTTACCTTCTGTCGTCGAACGAGTCCCGACTGAAGTCCTCGTACATGCGGCTCATCCGCGAGCCCTGCATGCCGCTAGGCGGTGGCGACCGCCGGCTGAACATGCCGTAGTCGCCGCCGCGGGCGAATCCGGTGTCACGCATGCCCCCGCTCATGCCGGAGGGCGGGCCGCGCAGTCCTATGGAGGGCATCGGCGGCAGTGGCTCGCGGCGCGGCGGTAACGGCGGCGGCAGGAAATCGCCGCGTCCGCCGCGCAGTGCCATATCGCCGCGGGGCGGCATGCCCGAGTAGCGGCGCTCATAGAGATCCCGGGAGTCATCGAAGCGGCGGTCGTAGTAGCTGTCATACCCATCCTAAATCGACGAAGAGATTAGCGATGGTGCGAGAGGCGGTGGCCCAGTGCAGTTGGTGGAGGGAGAGCGAGGCTGGGGTGCGGAAGGTGAACGGCGGCGGGAGCGGCGGTACAGCAGAGAGAGAGAGAGAGAGAGAGATATTAATATAGCCGCGACACACGCGTCTGAATTGTACCGCGCGGCGCGCGAACTCCGACGGCTGTCTCATCATCCTGGTGTGTGTCCGGACGGTTGCCGATCGACCGACGCGCGTTGTTCGCACCCGGGAGGCGGCCGTACAGGACGAAGAAGGAAGGGTGGGGGTGTGGGGGAGGGGCACAGTAGAGCATAAAAACAGTATAAAGTAAAGTGAGTGATCGCGTACCCCAAAGCGGCCCATCATCCGGTCGCGCAGGAAGGGCGGGGGCGGCGGCGGCGGGTAGGGGTCGCGCCCGAACATGCGGTCGCGGAAGCGGTCCGGGCCCATGCCCTTCGGGCACTCCTTCGACCAGTGGCCGCCACGGCCGCACCGATAGCATTGCTCCGGATCGCCCATGCCCGGCCGCTGGCGTACGCGGCTCGTCGACACCTGCACCTTCATCGGCTGACCGTCGACCAGCGTGCCGTTGAGCTCTTTAATCGCCTCGTTCACGTCACCGGTCGACTCGAGATGCACGAACCCGTAGTTGCGCACGATGTCGCATTCCACCACGTTGCCGAACTTTTTGAATAGCTCGCGAATTTGCGGCGCTTTGGTGTTGTCGGTGAGGTTGCCGACGAATATCTTTGTCGTCGGCGTCAGCGGCTGCTTGCGGCTTTTGGCTGCCTCGCATTTCATCGGCTGCCCGTTGAGCATATAGCCGTTCAAATTTTGAATTGCCTCGCGACCCTCCGTCTCGTTCTCCATGTGGACGAAACCGTAATTCTTGACGACATCGCACTCCACCACCTTACCGTATTTCTCGAACAGTGGCTTGATATCCGTGATCGCTGTTTTCTCCGTCAGGTTCCCGACAAAGATTTTGAACGTGCCCGGCGTACTAAAACCCGGCATGGCGTCGCCTGAAACTCGCATTTATCACAACACAGCTGCCAAACAAAACCACGACACGGCCGACACAACATTTCATCATTGTCTGCATTTTAGCACCTTGTGGGGCATTCCCGACACGGCGACGTTTTGCGAAAAATTAATCACACCCACGCTCACACACACACTGCATGCGAATGTCTAGCAGAGCAGCTCATAGTCGAGATGAGTCAAGATCGACGGGGGATCAAAGGTTCAAGGATAGCGGTGCGTGCAAGCGGCCATGCATTAGAGGTGAATTGGTTAGTGGTGGTGCCGGCTCAGGCATTATATCGATTTTCGGCTGGCGATTAGCATTAGCGCCCAAGCAAATAAACATGGCGAACGCCAGACAGCAGAGCCATGCATGCACTTCAATCATTCATCAAACGTTCACGCTGCATTCTTCGTAATCACGCACAAGCATTTGTCGAGCCGGCATCTAGGCACACAAAACGAAATCACACGGACACGAAATATTAGTAATTCGACGCTCCCCGTGAAGACAACACGCCATTTTTGTACTGCATTGCCGGCGAAATGCATGTTAACCGGTCCGGTTTCATTTCATCATCAAGATACCAGCGAACGTGAGTTAGAACGTCGCGTCGAGACATTAGAGTGATTGATTCTTGTTTGTCAGAGAAAACAGATTGAAATCGATTACGGCTGCAAAGGATATGCGAGCCGCGCACGAGTACTTACCGTTCTTTTCGTTTTCACATTTCATGGCGCCTGCTTCAGGTGGTACTGGCGTCTCGAAAACACGAGCTGCGGGGAGCTCGTGCGATAATCACTGAATATTGCTTGGCAGATGGATAAGCAGTGCGTCCTATTGCTTGTTCGGTACTTGGGTGATTTGTGTGGCCTTGATGCGGCGTTGATGGGTACGGATGCGGCAAAGTTACGACGCACCGAGTTCTTGCCGTCCGCAGCACAGCCCCAACGAGTGTATCGAGAATAATGGCGAAGCGAGGAAGGAGGAACGGCTTGGCGTCGCTTGTTGCGATGCACGCGTGGCGCATGCGCCGTAACTGGCAACAGCGCTTTGCTTGCCAGGACGCCAACCTAACTAAAATCACTGCAGCACCCAAAAGACCCTAGTATTCAAAATAACATTCTTCCCAACAATGCGCAATATTGCCACACACGCAAAGAAGCAAACAAAGGGTTTGTAAAGTAAGAACAACAATGACCGAGAGATAGGTAGCACAAAAACATAGATTTTTTATATAATATATAATTCAGTCTTTGCACACGTTAGTACCAAAACATGTTCGTTACACATTACATTCGTTTTCGTTCCGTTTTATTCATCCATTTTGGTCCTACTTAAACTTGAATATTATACATTATACACGTTTATGCATTGTTTATGTGTTGCAGATTTTTGTCATTTATGTAAACTTATCCTATATACATAGTATTAATTAAACTTATGTGAAATATGTATATCCAAATTTTAAATGCACGACTTTTGTCACACGGCCTACAACGTTGAGCTTATAATACAATGGGCTTGGGGGGAAATTAAAACTTCTCGAACCAAAATAAAATATCAAAAAGGCAAAAAAAAAAAAGTGCTCCATTATAACCAGTGAAAAGTCTACCAAAGAGATTCGCGACGCGACGCTGGCGAAACGTAAACGTCCACCGTCCACCGAACATTGAGGACAGAGGTCACAATTCATATAATGTATTTTGTACAAGGGAGGATGAGTATTCTGCATTAAACAACTAAGCGCACGCATTTGCTTCTCGCCGTTTCGCCGACGACGCTCTTCGAATAGCAAAACATATCATAAATACTGACGATTAGTCGCGCATGGCACATAAAATAAACCAAATTATTTACAACGATATTTTAAGAATTAGAAAATAATTATTAAACTTTACTATGTACACGTATTAGGGCGATATTTAAACTTTCTCGAATTTGTTAGTAAAAGTTTCCTACTCGTAACGAACATTGTGATGTGATTACCGTACTCAGGCGAATAAAGCTAAATAGCGACGCGCGCGGGCCGCAACACTGCGCATCAAAGAATCTACACGATCTTGATCGTCGTGTCGACGTCCAGCTTGCCGAGCGTCTTCTTCACGCGCAGGGCGGTGAGCCGCACGGCGGGATTGCTGTGCCAGCACTCCTGCATGATCTTGCTCATCGTGACGAGCACGTCCTCGCTCTCGTAGCGCTTGGGTATCCGCGGCCGATACTTGCGCTCGCAGACGACCTCCTGCATCTTGTCGAAGCTGGGATCGCTGAGCACCACGTCATAGTATGGCAGCTGATAGGGGTCCACCTCGGCGATCTTGTCGCCGGTGATGCACCGCCGCGACACCTCCCACAGCACCAGTCCGAATGAGTACATGTCGGCGATCTTGTGAGCGTCGAAGTTGTTCACGTTGATGGAGCGATCGAGGATTTCCGGCGCCATGTAGCGCTTCGTGCCGGAGCGCTCGTTCGGCGGCACGTCGATTTCGTTCGTGTCGCTCAGGTACTTAACAGCCAGCCCAAAGTCGGCGATGCAGCACTCGAGGTTGCGCTTGACAAGAATGTTCTTGCTCTTGATGTCGCGATGCGCGATCGCCGGCTTGCCGCGCGTGCCGTATATCTCGGTGTGGAGGTGCGAGAGGCCGGAGGCGATGCTCGCCGCCATCGCCAGCAGACTGTGCGGGCTGAGCACGTTGTTCTGCAGGTAGTCGTGCAGCGAGCCGTTCTCGTGGTAGTCGGTGATGAGCAGCATCTGCGTCCAGGAGCCGGTGCCCTTGATGTCGGCGGCGATGAAGCCGAGAATGTTCTCGTGGCGCATCAGCACCGTCTGGTAGATCTCGGTCTCGCGGAACCACGACTGCTCCTCGGTGGTGAAGAAGACCTTGACGGCGACGCGCTCGCCGCGCCACTTCGCCAGCCACACCTCGCCGTAGCGTCCCTTGCCGACGCTGTTTACCATCTGAATTTGCTTACTGATGGTGCGCTGCACCAGAATGGGCAGGCCGCTGCCGGAGCCGGAGCTCTGATCGCGGTTGGCCAACGCGCCGGTGACGTCGAGCGGCATCTTGTCGGGGCATTTCTTCTCGTAGTAAGACTGCTTGGAGCGGCTCTCCTGCTTGCATATCCGCAGGTAGTACACAGCGACGATGATCAGGCACGCCGTGAGACAGACGGTGATTGAGGTGAGGAGGACGATCAAGTGCACCGCCTCGCTGTTGGCCAGCATCGAGGGGGCGGGCGTGGTAGTCCTGGGTTCATAGTGTGGCCGGAGCTCCTGGTTGCAGAGATCCATGTGATCGCAGCATTCGATGGATTTGCCGCGAAGGTGGGGCACTAAATTCCCTTTGCACTAAAACCACAAACATTAACCTCTTTCCGTCCGTACATGTGTAAACTGTGCAAAGTCTTACCTGCATAAAGCCACCTTCGTCGGGCGGCAAGCATCCGTATGTGACCTCCTCGTCGAAGGTGTTCGTCTCCGGGTCGTACACCTCCTCGATGGCGGCGAAGCAGCTGCCGCCCTGTCGCACCTCGCAGGTGCCATTGTTCGGCATCCCATGGGGACAGTGTCCTTCGCAGTAACATCTTCTCACTGCAAGTGAAAGAAAGAAATCATCAGCAACATCCCAAAAGAGCACGTTTCTAACTATCAGTCGCAGACACAATGAGCTCGTCGTGCATCACAGCAAAATATGTCGAATGTTAATTCTTTCGATTAATAAATACTGAATGGTTTTTGTTATCGAGCCGACAGGCAGGCGGGCGTATTTAATATATGCAGACTGCTGCGGAGTGCGGACCTGCCGTTGTTCATTTCGGTGCATGATGAATGTGCCGTTAGGATCGATCACTCGCGCATTAGTTAATTAATTACAACATTAGAATGTTGGCGCGGCGTGGCCAGGCAAGACAAGACATGAGACCGTTTGATCGACAGCCGCTCAGCGCGCGCGATAGTGCCGCGAGTTTCTACAAGGATCTGAGTGGGTGAAGGATTGGCGACAATGGCAGCCAGAGACGAAGAATGTGTGAATGCACAAGCATTCAATCGGCGGACATAATGAAAAACAAACGCACATTGTGCCAATAATCTTGGATCTGCCTTTGTGTCGAAAGGTTTAACTGTATCATTTGTTCATTGCCTTGTCTCTTGCCAACTTACGCACGTACAATTAGCAAATCGAAACCGATATTGTGTTTTTTGTTTAAAAAATAATAATAAATTCAAAAGCGCACATTACGCTATTTTCATCCATTCGTACCATTATTGAGGATTATTAGTGTTCCTCTTGTATTTCTCTATTATTTCCCAGGGCGCTCGCTCGAATTCTATTGTTATGGAAGCGTTTGAAAACCCGGCCATCACTGCATCCATCTTCAAAACAACGATAAGCGCACTGGTCACCAATTTCAAAAATACTAGAGAAATTCTAGAGAAATAATAGAGAAACACTAATCCTCAAAAATTCTCATTCTCGTTCTTCGTTACTAATCTGCAAAACTTCGGGTTGAGGTAAGAGATATTTATCATCAATTTTGTTCGTTAGATACTTAATTTCTTCTTCCGCAGGCCGTAGATTAGCAACATAATTGAATTCTATGACGCGAGCTTCACGCTAATTCGAGATGTTTTCCGTGTCTAGCTTATTTCAGCTTTGTACCACAATCAATTTTC
>JARJDQ010007586.1:0-24936 GCA_030264215.1 Geostiba sp. GC000077 | reverse complement strand
GGAACGGGAAGCATCTTAAAGAGCATTTCCCGGGCTATCAGAATCCGCAAAGATACTTAAAGAATGAGCCCGGGGCGGTGAGAGGTTGTCGATTTGTGATTGTAATCAGAAGAAAATACTTTGAGACAAAAACAAAAACAGCTCACTATTAATTTATTTCATAAATTGCCTGCTACACTGCGCGGTGTTGCAATTTACATTTTCAAACGATTACTTCTTTCGTGATGTGATATGTATCGATCTTTTTCAGCTTCACTCGTCTGTTACTCCTTATTTGTATATTGTCAAAACGTTTTCATTTATTTACATACAATTTTTCAAAAGTTTA
Source organism: Geostiba sp. GC000077 (assembly GCA_030264215.1). Taxonomy (NCBI): domain Eukaryota; kingdom Metazoa; phylum Arthropoda; class Insecta; order Coleoptera; family Staphylinidae; genus Geostiba; species Geostiba sp. GC000077. The sequence goes on along the minus strand of JARJDQ010007586.1, from coordinate 24,608 downwards.
TTTACAAATGTATACATGGTTTTATACAAGAACAATAACTTCAGTACAAAAGACATGAATTCGTTGTAAATGTGGATATGTTTCTTCTTTAAGATTATTTTGTCCCCAAACATAAAAAGATTATCACCAAAAATTGTTGTTGACATGGAAGTCAAGACAAGATGGCGGTTAGATTTTCAACGCAAACAATGCATGTTTGGTAGACTATCTAGATATAATAAATAATCGTTGTACTCGCGTTGTACATATTACTTCTTTGGCGATTTCTTTGGTGATTTCGATCGTTTCCTGCTTTCACTCTTCTTTAGCTCCTTTTTATTTTTCTTCTTCTCAGATTTCCTCGGCGATCGAGAGCGTTTACTGCCCCCTTTCTTCTTTTTACCCTTTTTACCCTTCTTTTCTACACCCAGATCGATCGAAATTACCTTGGACGCTGGTTCTGCAGGTTCCAGTTCAATTCTTGTGAAGCAATCGTAGATTAATTGCGTACAAGCCGAACCTTAAACAAACCAACGAGAATTTGTCAATATGACCCTGATAATTAGTGTGATTGAGTAAGTACCAGTGCAAAAATCCTCCATACATTCGGGACAATTGATCGGTCGATATTCCAACGTGCCGGATTTGCTCTTGACGCGTTTGAGCTGTGGATCGCGCATCAAGTTGCGTTTATCCAGCAATTGAGTCTTTAATTCGGCTTTTTTGAGTTCCACAATCCTAGTGACAAATGAAACAGTTGCTTATTAGTCATTCAAAGGTAGGTTAGAGTTCTGGAGGGACAACAAATTGCGAGTTTTCACGAGAACGATCTGGAGACTTTTTGATCATTCTAAAGGCACCGAAGAAAATGTGAAACAAAATCTGATCTTAACGTTAGAATGATCAAACGCTCTGCAGATCATTGCAATTAGAAGCAAATCACCATCGCTCTAGAACCCCAACCTACAATGACGTTAGATTCACTCTTGATTGACCAAGTACATAAACATAACCTAATTTTTGATCTTGTACCCACCTAGAATAGAATTGTTCATCTAATTTATTCTTTGGTCTGATGCTCGTGAGCATCTTCCAGTCAATCGGCACCTTGGCCAAATCCTCCAGCTTCAGCCCCTTCATTTCCTCAGGTGTAGGATCCTTGAATGCAAACGGCTCTTTGAGGGCTTTAAAGTCCTTCTTGCCAGTCTTAAACTTCATCTTTTTGACGCTATCCTTGACTTTAGCGTCCTCCGGACGGACCTTCTCCGCTTTCATCTTAAAATCCGGTACACGGTCGAAAATCTGTCGGAATTCCTCTTTGCTGTTAACAGTCACCTTGCTAAAGTCCAAGACTGGTCCCGAGTCTCGTTTCTTTGCGAGGAAATCGTCCATTTTGTGTTTATGATGTATTGTATATGCTACAAAAGAATGCAAAAGGTTAAGGTCACATGTCAATTGGGGATAGGTAGCGCCCATACTTTTTGTTCTGCAAATATGTGTTTATTATGTTTTTAAAAAAAGGTCGTTTTGATTATTTCTTTGGTCTATATGTTGCTTTAAGGATTACGACTTGGTGAATACAATGCATTACGATCCTCCCAGTTGTCCTTCAACATCAAATCGTTGTGAATCGATGTGAGCTTATCCAGAATGCCTTCTTCACCCATGTTGGCGATGTTATTGCTGTTATTGCACACAGGCAGTTTATCCCTGTACTCCCGTGGAGTTTCAATCCTCATGATGTCCACTCTATCAGTACTTCTATGCGAATGTCCTTCTTTGGTGTACCGTACATCAGTTCCAACACCAACGCATTTACAGTTGCAGCAGCATTGATGATCGCGATCACGAGTCGGCGCTTTCGTCCGGAAATATATATGATCCTTATCGCTCTCCAGCGGGATGATTTCCGTTTGATACACTTTGATGTTCTCTGCATACATTGCTTCATCCTTCCTCCAAAATCCACGCTTCCTTCTATACGTCCTAGGACTTCCTGTTTGACTGTCATCACTGGAGTAACGTTTATCATCGTAGGTCTTACTTTGTCGCAGCTTCTGACGCAGTTTTCTTCGTTGGTACAAGGGGTCCTTCTCGCTTTGCTTGAGGTATCTCGTCGGAGGTCTATTCACACCCCATTTGGGCCTTTCCTGAGCTTCCATTAGTTCTCCATGGCGCATTTCACTTCTTGATCGACGCTCCTTACGACTTCGTGACGTCTCGTAACAAATCTCTATGTTCGCTAGCTTTTCGCATAATTCTTTGCGATAATCCGGAAAGTCCGTCTGCGTGCAACTGTCACAAGTGATGGTCTTCTTATTTCGATACTGTGTGGGTGTTAATAGACGGTTTTCTGTACGCGTTGTTGAAGTGTTCGCTAATTGAGAGCTAGTTTGAGCTGAGCTCGATGACAAGGACGCGGCGAATGGCAACACTGAGTTTAAATTTGGTATCGTTGGGATGAGGACAAATTGCACGTTTTGCATCTGCAGAGAGTCGGCAAGAGGATTCGGCAGTAAAACAGCTAGATTCTCTGAGGTGAGGGCCTGAGCAAAAGTAGAGCTCTGTAATATCGACATAGGCGCTGCTTTCGCCGGCGTGCCGAGAGAGGAGTCGCTATCACTCGAAGGTATCTTCTCGCGTATCACAAGTTGCTTATCGTCAACATTAATCTCAACATCATTATCTTTGGTCGGTATAAGAACAGCATGTTTGCTGTTGATTTGATTTTCTACATCAACCCTACTCACTTCACTTATTGGCTTTGGTTTAATTTGATTCTGATTCTGTTTCTTGAGGTTGTGCTCGTCGCCATCTTGTTTTTCCTTAGGCACATCCTCATTCTCTTGAATGTATTGTTGTCGCTCGTTGTTTTGATTCTTCCTGGTTTTGGCATCTTTATCTTTATCGATCTTCTCGTTGTTCTCGATGATGTTGTAATTAAGTTGGTTCTGACGCATTAGGCGCTGCTTCACCTTTTCCTCCTTGGCTTCCTTTTCAGCGATCTCGATAGCTTCGCGCAGGGCTTCTTTACGTTTGCGTTCGCGTTCCTCCTTGTCCATGCGTTGTCGTTCCTGTTCCAGTTGGCGTTGGCGTTCTGTTTCTTGCTCGCGTGCTATGCGACGCTCCTCTTCGTACTCTTCGCGAAGACGGCGTGCACGTTCTTCTTGCCGACGCTTTTCACGTTCCTCCAGCTGTTCGCGAATTGCTTCCTGGTGTGCTAGCGCCACCTGTCGGCGGCGTTCACGTTCGGCGAGCTCTGCAGTGTCTATCGGGACGTTTTGCCCACGAATATAACATCTGTAAACGAGAGAATGTACCAATAAGAATTAAGAAGGGAATAGTGTTGCAATAAAGTTAGGTTACCTGTTGGTCTGAGTGCTTGACCCTGTGCAAGGTCGCTCCCCATAATCCTGCTCAGGTGATTCCGCCGGCGAGCTATTATTCACCACCACCAGCTCTGTCTCGCGCACTAAACCTCTCTTGACCCATCCCGGAGCTCCGGGCGGGGCCTCCGCCATATCTTCATCGGCGGTGGACTCTTTCGCCGGCGGCGGCTCCCAATATCGGCCCAGATGCACGCCGCGGTCGCCCCACTTGAGGCGATCGTCCCGGCCGCTCGAAGAGGACTCGTAGCCGTTGTTGTTGGCGGCGTGATGAGCGGCGACGAGCAGCTGCCGCTGGTGCTGCCCCGGCGGTGGCTGGCAGTGATGGTGGCGGAGATGGTCGCCGCCAGCGCGCGGCAGATGCTCCGGAGTGTGGTGCGCGTTGTCGCTGCCATAGCCTGACGTCTCGCCGCCCATCTCCTTATCAGATTTTTCGTCTGGCGTGTAAGTAAAGTGCTGGTTCTTATACAACGGCGGCAGCTGCTGCGCGCCGCCGATGGAGGCGGCCGAGTGCTGTCGGCGGCGCGGTGTGCCGGGCACGGTGGCGCTCGAGGATGTCGAGTAGGATGAGTCTCGTCGCAGGTACTCGCTCTCCTTCTGGTATTTTGTAACATACCGTGTTCTGTAACGCAAATGTATAAGCAGCCATGAGTCAGCCATTTTGAATCATGACCAATCCGAATTTAAGATTTCGCAAGAAGCATGATACTCGCTGATGAATCATAAATAAGGAATGTCTGTCCTTGGAAATCGCCAGAGGGCGTCACCCTCATCACGTCCTCATACATTAGTATGAATAATAAACAACTGAATAATAAATACATCATTGCTGACCGCCAGCCAACACCCCGTCAATATAACTACTATTTTTAATGTCGTGTGCCTCGTGTCCGTGTGCCTCCCTTGAACTTTTTTTATCAACTTGTATTTCAACACGTTACTATTACTAAGTAATAATTGACTTTCAGTTTATTTCAGTTGCCATTGAAGGCATTGAACCCTCACAACTATTACTATCCTCTTTCCTCTCTTGTCTATTCTGTTATGTTATGCCTTGAATTAATTCCGTGTACCGTATATTTTTACTTTTAGTAAATATTGCCGAAGACTGTCCGGGCGTTGACCAACAACAAAAAGGTCGACATTCAAGCGTTCCAGCCACAACCTTTGTGTGCACGATGTGACGATATATGAATCGATATTCGCCTGCATAACATTGAAAGCAAAATATATTTCGTGCTTGGTGCTTTATCAACGACATAGACTCCACGTGAGCTTTGCGCAAGTGTTGCACAATCCGTACAATCGACTCATTACTTATGCAACCAAATATACTCAAATAGCCAACAATATACTGAATTGTTGAATAAATATATAATTTAAGGAGGAATTGTAGTAGAGTTCTAATTTACGATTTTTGCAGATACTTCATAGAATTTGTAATTGTAACATGCCCACATAACATTCAAGTATATTGAAAGCATTGCTCATCGTATTAATTAATTGATGACAACACATTCCATGCAATACGACAGGGTCGATGCAAACACAATCAGTTAATCAATAAACACGTGTCAATTGGCTTTTTTCGGTCCTCTTTGTGGAAAATTACACTTACACATTGAACATTACCATCAAGTTGATTGACATTTGAATATTTTTGTTTTAAATTTTAGTTTTCTCCGAAGTCAAACTTTATATTTGAATTTTTCACAAAACATTGAAAGTTTGGTAAAAATAGACATATATAATGATTTTTTTTAAGTCACGTCGAGGAGGGAAAATTGATTTCAGTTTTCAACTTCCGGGTGGAATGAAACTCTAATCGTTTGACCTATGCAGGACATTTTCTCATTTTGGAACTACTGGGGGCGGAATTTGGAGGCGTACCCCTCGAATGCGTACTATAGTGAATCTGACCTTAATTGCTTTCGATTTACGTTTTATTAGCTTATTTTTGGACTAACATTAAACTAAGTTTAAATTATCATAAGACGTACCAAATCGAGGTTAAGTCATAGTAATTAACAAGAGAATTCTTACTCGTGCAAAGTGGGAAGAAGAGGTTTAGAAGGGTTTAGAAGTTTAGAATTGAGGTTAGGTTTTGGTAATATTAAACTTACTTTATATTGGGTCGATCATAGAGTTGAAGTGAATCGCGGGTACTCCACGGTGCATTTTCACTGAGTCCTGCCAATTCTTCTGCAAGCATCGACATCGACACTCTGCATTAATTTCCACATTTGCATATTGAATCATCCACAGTCCAACTTACCCCTCTCGCGCGCCCACTGCTGCTTTTTCCGCTGGATGAGGCTCTGCGCGTGCTGATGGGCTGGCAGACTTAGATGAGCATCATAATAAATTGTAGACATTTATATCAAACTTTTGCCACGTTTTACGTTTGCAATTGAACGTTATTTTCACATTAACTTTGCACACCAATCACATACACAATGAGAGTAACCAAATCAAAATCAACTACAAAAAATTTCAAACGGAAAATGTTAGAAAAAACTCAAATATGGGCGCTACGTTGCTTTTCCTTCTCATTATAGAAACTAAGTTACTCTTCACATGCAAGTTGCAAGTTATGCAACTAAATATACTTTATATTTGTGTTTATTACCTAAAGAAACACTTGTTTTTCGTTTGAGATTATTGTTCCTTTCTTTCTTTAGTTCTAATACTTTGTTATTAAACTCGCGCTTTTTTGACACTGCGCGGTGCGATATTTGCGCTTGTCGCGTGGAAGGGTTTCACACGAATGCCATTGCTGCGGGATGGTATGACCCAGACGCCGCCGTCGCCGCCACCGTCAGTCGTCATCGCGGGCGCACTTTTGCGGTCGGACGTCCGACCTCAGCGCACATTTCGATTGTTTCTCGCTCGCTCTCACCCGCAGCCCGAAATAATTACGCACATCGTGCACGCATGTGTTGGTGTTTGATCAATCGTCGTCGCCATAACGATGCGAATACAAACAGCCAATGGGGTTAATGGCCCAGATTCCAACTTTTAACCCGAAGCCACTGTACTTTATTTACTCCCAACTGCCAACTGCCAATCGGTCAAATGTCCAATCATTTCGTAAATTTACCTACCTCTGGGAATCCGAGTATTGTTCTGGTTAATTGTAATTGGTGAAGAACATCATGTTTTATTATGCATCAGGTAATCGACGTGGTGCAGGTGCAGCTGGAAATTATTCACCGCATTTACAATGTTAAGTTGTTCCTGCAAATCGCATTGAAATTTAAAACATTTATGTTGTGAATTCACAACGAAATTGAATGATTCACTGCTATAAAGTTTAAAATTTAAATTCAAAGCAATTTCTATTAAGTATAGGCAACTCATATAGCTTTAATGGCGATCATTGGTGACTTTCATTTGTTCAGACTTTATACCTATAAAGCTGTATCTGCACATCTTATTGCACCAATAATCAAACTTCATGTCTAAGTTTGGAGTTCAAGAAACTTTGATTTTGTTTACAATATTCTATATATGTGCACGGTGCACACGTAGCTATGTACAAGTGACCTAGTTTTTCAACTATTTTCCCTCGTTTTTCCCTTTGTCTTTGACGCTTGGGAATAACAGGCACGCGTATGCAGCATAAACAACTTCTACCACCTTCCACGCCACCCTGCTTACTTCTTGCAGGCCTGTAGGGAACTACTAACACACATTTCATTCAATGTGCCTAACAACCACTGCCCTATATTACCCTTAATTATAAGAGGTTTATTAAATCAATGTGTTCTACATTTCTTTCAATTCCAAAAAACTGAACTATTTCTCTTATGACTCATATCGCTTGTTATTTCCACAAATTTTCACAAATAATCGCAATACCAGGTGGAAAACGAATTGGTAGATAATCTACTCGTCGCATGATTCTTTGCATAAATCGAAGACTAAAATCAAAATGTTCAAATTGTCTTCTTTTGGTCACACAAGGTCATGAAAGTTGCGATTTTTAAGTTAAAATGTTACAAATATGCATAATAACAAAATTATTTTTCGTTGCATAGCACATAGCAGCTGTTGTAAAATTTGAACACTTCCACAAAGTTAGTTTTCTCTGAAATAGCATCTAACCATACTTATTAATTTTTTATCAACTTTATTGACTTAAATTAATTTGAATTACTTCAATATAAAGTTTTAAAGTGTTAACCATTTTTGTTAAATGCTATTTAAGAGAAATCCTTAACGAACGTAAAAGAATTTTGTTATTATGCATATTTGTAACCTAAAAATCGCAACTTTGATGACCTCGTGTATTAAGATTTTCGTCCTAGAATTAATCAAAAAAATCGCGCCACGTGTATATCATCTATCAATTAGTTTACACCCTCTAAAAATAGTTGCAAGTGAATTATAAGATGTGCAAAGTAGCTTTTAGCAACTCGGGAAAGTAAAAAGCAGGAAAACTCATTTTAATTGGCGGCGGCTTAAGAAATACAACCGAGCATTGAGGAACGACTAGAATGAGGAATGCGGGCATCAGTTGTACATGTGTGACGAAAATGTCTTCTAACGAGTTGTGCATTGATGCTTACATATTAGGAGCTTAGGACACACATTCATTGGTTAATTTAAATATCTGATCGAACAAATAAAATGCAGTTCTTTTGTTTGCGGTCTGCGCGCTCAAGCTCATGTTCATGATCTTCATCTGATCGCAGATCCGAGATGAAATAAATTGCTCAAGTGCTTAACGCTCACGAGGAGATAAATATGTTCAGTATATATGGACAGTCGAACATCGAACATGAAACCGTTACAGTTATAATAGATATAACGACCAACGACGAAGATTGCAAATACTGAATGTTGCAAGCAGAAGTGTTTCAAATTATTTTGGAGCTACGTGCCAAATTGAAGAAAATGAAAAATATTAGGTTTTGATTGCATTTGCGTGCCAACCATTATGAAAACTGCAAAAGAACTATGCAAGGCACCGTACGTTTATTATGTATTGTCTTAAATTACGTTTCTAAGCACTCAGTGTGGAAAAACAAGACGTCGATGGAATATTGAATCGATTATTATAAACGCTGACCACAAATTGTGATAGAATCAGATCGTATCATATCACCTGTGCCAGCGAAGAAAGTCCATAATTTATTGGATGCGCGATGGCCATGCACGTACGTTGAGATCGAACGTCTTTATATTCATGTCATAAATCGATGATATACGGAGCGATCGGAATTGATTGAAGCGCAGTTGAACTTTGCGCATGGCGCATTATATCAATGATGGTTACATCCTATGCATCCTTACTTTCCGTCAATTTACATTAGAAATCATATTTGTGCATCCTTGTTTCGGAAATCCAAAACATGGCGCGAAATTTAACAGTGCTTCAATTATTTTTGATCACTCTGTACTGTAGAGATAAATTTTAAAGTTATTATAATTTTACACCTCGTTACTGTGTTTTAACTTATAGCGTTTGGAATTACTTGGTATTTTGTAAATTGAAAATGTGTCCCATGACAAACTCTTGATTTTTACCGGGTGTGAATAAATATTCGCGGATAATTGGGCTAATTCTGAAACGAAAAGTAAATGAAGATGCATTTTATATGTTTTATCGCACCCCAAGAGTCCGTAGTTCACAATTGGCCGACCATTTAAACAATGTAAAAAGGAGTGCGTTATGACCATAAAAGTACTCGTCGCAGATGGCGCTGGTGTCGCGCTGCACCGGCTGCACCTCAAAAACAAACAGCTGTTTACGATGTGTGCAAGTGTCAAAGTTGTGTTCATCGGTCGAACGGATTGAATTATTGTTATAAGAACGCTTTTAAATCCATATCAAAAAGTGCCAAATTAAATGGGGAGCGATAAAACGTTATATACCACTTGGCCGCGCCACTCGGATGCATCATCGGTTTGATCCTAAAGTCAGGCCAGGCCAGTGGCGTAGCAGCTGACAAACTGACGGATAAAAATTTGACAACTGCATTGTTCTTGAAAATTGTTTAATCGTTTAAAACGTTGGCAATGTTAAACAAATAAATGATGAAAATAATTTTTAATTGCGTACGCCAATGGACTATTAATAAATTTTATATTTGCATCAAATAAATCATGAAAAATTTTTTTTGATTAATAATTGTAATTAAAAATTGTTAATTTTAGAATGTTTTTGTGCAAAAGGTTAAGTGTCTTGGGAGGAAGTTCCTCCAATGTTAATAGAATAGTTTTTGTTAAAAAAGTTTTATTTTAGCTTAAATAATTAGTTTATAATTTTTTTACACGTAAATTTTTGTGATAATTTTTATAATTTTCAAAAAAAATTTAAAAAGAGGTTTTAACCAAAAATACAAAGATCAGTTGTGCTCCACTGTTATATTTGGCCATAGTTTGACTTATGAATGTACAAAAATTTGTTATTTTGGGATAATGTGCGAAATGAAAGTTTCAAGCGTAACTACAAATGCAAAACACAATGTCAATTAGCACTTCTACCCATGTCCATGAAGAAAATATAAATGTCTTTTTGAAAGATGTTTTCATCTTCAAGCAATAAATATTAAATTACAACAGAACAAATGAGGAACTGATGAATTGCAACTCGCGTGTCGAAAACGTAACGATTCGTAACGAATTAAGTTTTGCGTAACCGTATTACATCTAATTGCCGGATTGCGATGAGGAAAAAGGGTGCAAATCGTGCGCACGCGAGTACCGCGAACGCATTGCGTGCGCACACGCCAAACAGCAGCCAAACATCCAGCCAAGAAGTAGCTGATTAGAAAGTGCGAAAACGGCCCCGACACTACTAACTGACTTGACTCAGACTCACTGATGCGCAGCATCTTCAAATCCACACGTGCATAATCATCGCATGCGGTTGCATCTTGCATGCGAACGGATCATTGATTTTTGCAAACATGGCGTCGCTGCAGCAGCGGCGCAGCCATCTTGCCGCGAATGCTTCCACTTTCGGTCATTTTTCATCGGCCCACACGCACGGTGCTGTGTGGAGAGACGGCTTGGCTCGGTTGGGTGGGATGCGTTTATAGAGAAGGAAATCGGCGTGCGATAACTTTCTTTCGGCGGCGCGCCGCTGATCGTCAGTAGGCTCGTCTCGTGCATCCGGCGGTCGTCCAAAGCGAAGAAGTAGCGAACGCCATGCGTTTCTATTAGTTCCAGTTCCTCTTGCCGCTGGCCGGGCGCGCGCGTGCCGACAAAGTGTGTTACAATTTCTGTATCGAGGTGTCCGCGTTACTTTTACGCGCATTCCGATACGTGCCAAGCGTACAATTAAACACCTACAAAAGCCTCTAATCAACACCTTTAGCAATTCCAAACAAACACGAACAAGCATTGATTACCATACCTTAACAAAGCGGTCTCAATGAAATCATTTTAAAAAAATTTTAAAAAACGTTGTTTAAACTTAAAGAGCTCCTTGATTGCTGTTTCTTAAGTTTAGTTCACAGTAGAATAGTGACGATGTTGCCGAAGACATTGTGGCTCTTGTTGTTGGTACGTTTTGGAGGAGAGACGCGGTATATTCTACCGGAAGTTCCTGAAGTACTACATCCGCCTATTCCAGACGTTAGTAAGTTACATTGTTCATCTTTAAAACATTTTTAAACTGTGATTTAGTGTTATTTACAAAATGTCATTAATTTTAGTGCGACATTTAAACGATACCGACGATTTCTTCGAAAATCTCGATCCGGAAGTAACGCCTGGACTATTTCAAGGCGACATGGCGATGACAAACGAAGTTTACAACTATTGGCGAGTAGGACTGAAGTGGGACGTCTTTCCAGATAAATTATGGAAGAATGGAATTGTTCCATATGCGATTAGTCCGCTTTATGGTAACTGCAACTTAAGTCCAAAACGTAACCTCAATAATATACTATTATCGCCATTCCAGATCCGATTGATCATGTCACGATATACAAAGCAATTCGAACGTTAAACTTTATGACCTGCGTTAGGTTCGTGCCCTGGAATGGTAAATCAAAGGATTACCTTCTCATCTGGCCCATTCAGCATCCAAAAGGATGCTGGTCTTTTGTGGGACGGTATGGTGGAACGCAAGTGGTGTCCCTTCAACCGCCAGATGAAAATGGTCCCAACTGTCTGGGCACTGAAGGACGAGCAATTCACGAGCTAATGCACGCATTGGGAGTGTTCCACGAACAGTCACGATGGGATCGCGACAAGTTCGTTAAGATTCACTACGAAAACATTATTCCACGTAAGTTTCAATCCATTGTTTCCTCTTGGTTAAATGTGCTCAATCCGCAACCGCAAACGTGACAAAATTTGCCAATAAATATTCATGATATGCTTGATTTTTGCATTTCTTCGCGTTATAATGACATTTTACGACCGCATCGGAGGTATTTATTACTTTATACAGGGTGTAATGAATTGGCAGATAATCTACACGTGGCGCGATTCATTGTTTAATCCTGAGTAGAAAATCTTAATACAAAAATGTTCCAACTCTCTTCGTTTGGCCACACGAGGTCATCAAAGTTACGATTTTTAGGTTATAAATATGCATAATAAAACATTCTGTTTCGTTGCACAGCAGCTGTTTGTAAAAATCAAACACTTCTGCACAGTCAGTTTTGTCTTAAATAGCATCTAACCAGAATGAATAATACTTTTGTAAACTTTGACTTACATTAATTTGAATTTATTAAATTCAAAGTCTTAAAGCGCTAAATGCTACTTAAGAGAAAACTGACTTTGCAGAAGTGTTCAAATTTTAAAACAGGTACTGTTTGACGAAAAATAATTTTCTTATTATGCATATTTGTAACCTATAATCGCAACTTTAATGACCTCGTGTAACCAAACCAAACGAGTTGGAACATTTTTGTATGAAGATTTTCAACTCAGAATTAATTAATGAATCGCGTCACGTGTCCGCCAATTCATTTACACCCTGTATTGTTGTGTGCGGATAGTGTTTATGGGCGTGCGAACTCTGTTGGGTAATTAAATTTTTCGTGTCGCGTCGCATAATTAACAAATGTTTGCAAATTTTGACCTCGTTTTTATCACGCCGGCTTTCTTCTTGAACGTTTTCGAAGAAAAGCTTTGTTGTTCAGTCGAGTCAGGTCGTTATCAAGTTGACAAGTGTACTAGAGTGGACAAATCGCATCGCTTGCCGAAATCGGGAAATTCCGTCTTTTATGATTACAATATTATAATGAGGTTTTTGCTGCCGCAATTTTAAGGGTAAGCTATTAGATAGCAATCAGGAAGGAAATGTTATACTTTCCGGCTTTATTTGGGCTTGTATATTTTCGTGGTTTGTAGGACAAACATTAGCATTTCTGATTCATGTCATGACATAATACTAGGTTTCTTGTAAATAGGAGTTAATCGAAATGATTAATTTCAGAATAGGCAACCTTTAATACATATGTAATACTGACTTCACTTGAAAAAAAAAGTAAAACAAAACTTGTTTATTTTTCGACTTTTACTTTTTCAATGTGTGCTCCCCCAATTTATCGAAAAAGTTCAATTCAAGCAATAAGTAAATACAGGGTAGAAATATTCATGTCAAGGGCGAAACTACTCAAAGTGATTATCAGTGGATCAAGGGCTTCTTCACTTAATATGATATGTAGATGTAGTTCGTCATGGGTCCTAAATCAATTGATGTTCTGAGTTAATTTGGGGCAGTAGCACAATAAATAAACCCTTTGTGGACTAGCAGTTTCAATAGGCCACGTTTTTTTTTCTTTCTTTGCAGGATACAAGTCAAATTTTGACAAGCAAAGCTTAGAAAACACCACATACAGCTTCGAATACGACTACAACTCGATCATGCATTATGGCCGCTACTATTTCAGCAAAACGCGCGGCAAACCGACGATAACTTCGAAAATGCCCCAAGTTACCAAACTGGGCCAACGCAAGGCGATGTCGAAGGGCGACTGCCTTAAACTCAACGATCTCTACGGCTGTCTCGACAACCCCAAGCTGAAGAAGAAGTACTACAACATTTGTAATTTCATGGGTGTATAATAAACATGTAGGTATAAAAGCGTGCGTGTGTTTCAAATGGCAATAATCGCCGCTTTGGTGACCATTTAAACGTTGATCAATTCCGCGTCTAGTTGTACGCTCACGGTCGGTTCAAATACATCCCGCACCGGATCATACTCGAGGTCGAAGACGTTCCGAGGGATGAAGTCTGTGGCCACGGGCCAAGCGTAATCAAGATACTGATACAACATTGGTATATATCCGTAGCACTTCATGTACTCTTGAATGTCCAAAGTGTGTTGTGTTTCGACGAGGAACTCAATCAGCTGCAGCTCGGGTAAGACATGCTGAAAGCGCGTCATCGACAGGCGCGAACCCAAAGCAATTCGATTGTCGCTGATGGTGCTGGGCAGTATCGAAGCCACGCGAAAATCCTCAACGGGACCCGGTGATTCAAAGAATGATGTTGTCTATTGACAATCAACAACAAGTTATGACACCCTTCGTAGTTGACTAGTTTAGAATGGTAGTTGAACGTACTTTGCGGTTCGTTGTCTTAATGATACTTTCCGTCGGCGGTGAAGTAGTATCGAGAGGATCCTCTTCAGTTGCTTTCAAGAGAAGTGCAAATTTGTACAATTTTGTGATGCAATTCAATATTTTACTTCGTGTTTCGACGGCATCAGTGTCGGACTTGATTCGTTCGAGTAGGTGTGGAGGCTTCGCACTCATCTCCATCCAGTTGGTCATGAATCGCTGAAAATTCGCTCTTTACATACTCCAATTCAAAAGAGGTTCGCATTGAAGACTAATGTAAGAAATACCTGATTGATATTGTTGTAGACAACAAGTATTTTGACCGTATCAATATGGTCTGTGAGTTTATCACTCGCAAAGAGGAGATCTAAGTGTTTTCTGATGCTGTCCTCGGAACCCTACAAAAGAGGGCACACACAATAATCGTGTCCTTCGGGGTATCACACAAATGGTGGGGCTTAGGGGTTGGTGAAACAACTTTTATACATTAATATTAAACAGTAATTTAATATCTAATCAAAGAAATAATGATTTTTTGAAAAAATTGAGTTATCTAAAGTTATTTATCTCCATTTTTTGAAAATATTGAGTTATCGGTGGGGAAAGATAGTGCCTGAACACATGATTTAACTTAGAATTAAAAATACTTATTAGTTTTTGAATTATACGCCATTTAATTTACTACAGTACAAGTATGATTGTGTTATACTTACATCGACCACATGCATAAAGTGCCTGGTATAATACAACAAGAAACCAGATAAAAATTCCTCATTGTACAACGCATTGACTTGATCAATGTTCTCTCGAAGGAGTCTGGCGAGATTGCTACTTTCCGCAAAGTAATGCGTGCCGATATAAATTATTCGATGTACGTAAACATTCTGCAAACGTTAGAAATATAGAAAATAGAAATAAATATGACTCAAGCAAATAGTGAAGACCACGATGAACACTAGGGGGTCATGCTTTTCACTGATTTATCTTCCTCATGACCACCTAGTCTTTCCAATAAGGCTGTGTCATGAATTTTCAAATCAAATAAAACCTATGCATAATGAATCACTTGATCACTTAATAGTGTTTGGTGCATAAATGTAAAAAAGTTTATGAAACAACCTTATTGTTGCTAAAGATATCTTAGTGTTGTTCACATTTGCATTCAACGTCTTGCTTGGAATTAATTCGGTACTTGGTACTCACCCTCTGCAATAATAGCATGTTTTCCTGTAAAATGTCGTAGACTGAAGGACGTTGTGGTTCGTCGCACACAAATTCCGATTTTCGCACGCGTTTCTTCTTTTTGTAGCCGTACTTCTTTGCAGCCATCATTTTAAGCAGTCTTTTCCAACACTTCTTGTAGAAATATCGTGAAAATTGAAAGAGAACGGAATCTAATTGACGTTTCCGAAAGGAAATAAATACGTTTAGGTCGTCGCCATGACAACTAAACCATTTTAATCAATGTTTCCTGCCTTGAGAGGTCCCAAGGCAGGTTTGATTCAGAGCAGCTGAAATTTCAGGAAAGCAATAGAATTCAATAATTGTTTATAAAACTTCCGATTTATTTCCTTTTTATTCATCAACACTGATGAGACAAACAGATTAATTTGCACAATCGTTAGAAACATTAATGCAGTATAGTTTGATATGAGAAAACAAAATAAACTAAATATAACTTCTTTCTTGCATCCTGGCCATCCTTGCTTCGAGTGTTAAAAAAATCTCTACTCTAATCACAGGTTACTCCTTCACAATTCATCTGCGCTTGGTCTGGTTCGTTTCACAACTGCTGCAAATCCCTGTCAAATTATCGAAAAATTCAAACACATTGAAACTGCTTAAATTCCAACATAAATCACAATTATAATCATTCTTTAGCCGAGAGATTAACCTATGTAAATTGTACTATAAGTTTCTTTGTGTCAAGTTTCCTTTTCATGATTCTTTGCTTCTTTTAGTTTCACATTTATGACGATTAATGAACATGGAACAACGTTAAATTCGATCTGTGCTAGAATTCATCCGCGTTGCGCGTACCTTGCGTTGCATTTCCCTAAATGTTAATAAATAATATGTATTCATATGCTCTAGGTTTAAATTCATATTAATTATGTTGCGCCCGTGTTACGCACTGCGACAATAATAAATTAAATTGGAATCTAGGAGTGTTGTTTGAGAGAACAATCGTCCGAAACGTAATTTCAGATCCACAACTAACGGCGAAAAACACGTCCGTGCGTTAAATATGTTGACGAACGCGTGGTATGAGAAGCGGCGTCGTCGTCGGAATGCTTGCCGGGGAGAAGAGGAATCAATACTGCGTCAGGATATTCTTCACCACCGCTTAACATTTTTGAAAGTTTCTGAAGTTATGGAGCTTCAAGTCCGAAGTTGTTCTTTATAAGATGGGTATGTTAAGATTCGATGGGTCTTCAATAAGCTGAAAACAAAAATGTTCAAAATTAGATACGAAAAAGATTAGCTATTATATCACAAACACATTGGAATGAATTTAAATAAAAATCAGCATTCTTCTTAGAGGTAATTTGTGGGTATACAAAAACATCACAACTTATTCAGGAACCAGCTCATCATTTTAATTTTGTACCCAATTTTAAAGAGGTTAAGATTTAAACTTACATGAACCGTTGCTGTAGCCGTTCGTCTTGCCACCTCCGCCACCACCGAATCGCTGGTGTGCACGTGGGCCGCTATTCTCACGACCGCGGAAACCACCGCCGCCGCCGCCATAGCCACCCCAACGGCCTCCGCCCTTGCTACCGCCGAAACCACCGCCGCGGCTTGCCATTTCGGACAGTTTGGGATTCACCACCTAAAGCAAACGAATAAGAAATATTAGCATCAAAGGCAAGTTAAGCCATCAAATCGCAAAATTATTTTAAATAAATTTGTTGGGAAACTTGAGGGTGGAATTCAGACTCTGTCCGTGTGAACACCGAAGGCATATTTTCCCATATTGTTTTACTCTACCTCGTACAAGCATTAATGCATCGCTGATGTAACTGAGCGAAGGCATACCAAATTACGAGGCCACAATCATATTGCGATTGTGTAACATCTTATGATGTTATGTACCATTAAATTTATGCAATAGCTGAAGTAATTTCTCACCTGGTTAGCTTCCTTCAATACGGAAACCAAATCCTTCGCCTGCCTGAAGTTGCTAGGTGTGAAGAATGCGTAGGAGGTGCCGGTCGAATCGGATCTTCCGGTACGACCGATGCGATGGATGTAGTCCTCCGAAGAGTTGGGGTAGTCAAAGTTAATGACATACTTAATACCCTCGACATCTAGAGAGAAAGACATGTTATAGCAAATGCACAACAATAAAAGCACTGCGCACTTGGGTTATTACAGCCAAGTAGAGAAAGAGCCAAAAAGTGAACATCCACTTAAATTTCGATTTTGTAATGCTTGTCACTTAAAATTTCAACTGCAATTTCCAATTTACTCAGGTATATGTGATGCCTTAAAGTGACTGAAAGTATTCTGGTTAAAATTTCGAATAATGTAAGCAGAATTAGTACTAGTTGATGTTGTGAAATACTGATTACTTGTAAGCTGTTTAATAATTGGCAAAATGTAATAAATTGATTAAGAATAATGTAAATAAAAATGCTAAGATACTAACCAGTGCGCTCGAGAACACATTAAGAATCCACAAGACGCTAGGCTATGTATGTACCGCGCTAATATCGGGTATGGTAGCAATTACAACACTCTGCAAGCTGCAGCAGATTCCAATTCGGGGATTGGTCATAATCCACTGCAGGACCGAACACGGAAGTCGACGAACAATACTGTTTGCATGGCACACGCTTTGGATTGACATATTTTTGCACACATCTCCCACGTAGTTGTCGTTTTTTGTGAGGCTTAGTCAAGTGAAGGTAACAGAAGGAAAGTCACATGGGCAAGAGTTGTGTGGGCGTGAACGAGATAAAAAGGGGAGCAGTGATTGTGAGTATATGGGATTTGACGCAAACATGTGCCATCCGCTTCGCCCCGCCGTCGAGTGCGTACGGTATCGTCGTATCTTCCCGCAATCGGTCTTCATCGACACTACCCCTCGGCAGGCTGGCATTGCTGGCCGAGGTGCCGGTAGCCAGAGGCACCGCAAGACTCAGAATTGCGCCCCTTATCGACCAACGTTATGCTACACATATTTGCACATCTCTAGCGCGCGCGCGGCGCGCTTCCGATCTGCAGATAGGCACATTACACATGTAAGTCGAGGTGCGCAACAAAGGCGTATTTAATTCATTAGCCACGAATTGTTTGCATATTTCATCAAACGAGCTAACTTTTAGTACGCTCATCCTGCATGTGCCTCTGAAACAAAAAAAGGACAACCAGACTGATAAATAAAAGTCGCATCATATCACCACACTTGTGTTGCACAAAATTGTAAGTTATTTTGTAGTTAGAGAGAGGTAAACTATAGCTACGTAAATGTAAGAAAACGCAACATTTTCGAACACTTTTACCAACCCCAGATATCGGATGTCAACTGAACGTAGACATCGACGTCAAGGTAACATAGTCGTCGCACAGCTCCCACTCACACACGATGCAATAATACATTCAAAGGAATTTGACACGTCCGACGATAATACCAGCATATCAAACACATTTGAATAGTGAAAAATAAACAATTATCTGAACACCAGTCTGGAACATCCCCGAAATTTTTGTGAAATTGCTAAAATCTTAAGCTACTGAGATTATACCATACCCAAAAATTGTTATGTACCTAGTTACGCGGTCGACATTAAGTGACAAAACGTTGTTATTGGCGTGGATGAAACGTCTAGCAAACCGCAAAACAGTAATAAGTTGTAAAAGCACTTACCAAGTCCACGCGCCGCAACGTCGGTTGCGACGAGAATCGATGACTTGCCGTTGCGGAATTCACGGAGCACGTAGTCACGTTCCTGCTGGCTCTTGTCACCGTGCATGCACACAGCCGGCCAACCGAAGCGGCGGATGTTGCGTGTGATAGTTTCGACTTTCTTCTTTGTTTCGACGAATATGATGGTTTTTGCGCCTGGTTCACCGTTATTGCCAATTTCTTGCAGTAAATTGTTTAATCTGTAAATGTTAATGATAATAATTAGCAACGAGCGCACTAAAAACATACATTTTTAGATGCAATTTAAAAATCAGTTCTTCTTAGAGGTAAATGTGGTGAAATCACGTAATTTTCAGTTTAAGTTATCATCATGCTAATTTCAAATTGGACAAATTAAGGCGTGTGTTACATACTTTGTTTCCTTCTCGTGTTCTTGACAAACGTCGACGATTTGCAGAATGTTGTGATTAGCGGAGAGTTGCAGGGAGCCAATGTTGATTTGCACAAATTCCTTCTGGAAGTCTGATGCAAGTTTTCTCACCTCTTTCGGCCAGGTAGCGCTCCACATGAGTGTTTGTCTATCAGGACGAATTTGTTCGATGATTTTGCGGATCTGTGGCTCGAAACCCATATCCAACATACGATCGGCCTCATCTAAGACCAGGTATGTGCAACGCTGAAGGTTGGTGGTACCCTTTTCCAAGAAGTCGATCAAGCGGCCAGGTGTGGCGATGACAATCTCAACACCACGCTCAAGATCCCTAGCCTGTGGCCCCTTCGGCGCGCCGCCGAAAACGCAAGTGTTGCGCACGTAGGAATTAGAGCCGAATTCGTTGGCGACAGTCTGAATTTGTTGAGCAAGTTCACGCGTGGGTGCCAAGACGAGAGCGATCGGGCCCTCGTTGCGCGAGATAGGCTGCTGGTTGTTGATGTGCACAATGGCGGGTAGAATGTACGCCAGCGTCTTGCCGGAGCCGGTCTGTGCGATGCCAACCATGTCTTTGCCGCTCATGGCGATTGGCCAGCCCTGCGCCTGAATAGCGGTGGGCTGATCATAGCCTTGCTTACGAATGTTGCTCATCACGTAGTCGGGGAAGTTGGCTTCTTCGAAATGCTGAATGGGATTGGGCACATTGGTGCCGTCCACGGTGATCTGCTTGCTGCGGCGGTACTGGTCTACTTCGTACGCCGAGCGACTGTCTACGTTCGGATGCGGAACGTAGAAGTCCTTCTTGAAGGGGCGCAGCGTGGCGGACTCCCAATTGGGCTTGCGCAAGCGACCGCCCGGCGGGCCACTGCTCTGGCCGCCAAAGCGACCGCCGCCACCACCACCACCGCCTCCAAAACGCGGGCGGCCGCCGAAACCACCGCCACCGCCGCCGCCGGAGGAACCGTTGCTGCTGCCGTTGCGGTAGCCGCCACCGGGACCTCCGCTCGATCCACCACGACCTCTGAAGGAACTGCTTCCGCCGCCATTGCTACTTCTGCCAAAAGACCTACGCAAAACGAGATGATATTTCAACATCATAACCTGGCCTTGAACACGGGCATATTAATAGCTAGGAGCTAGCAAGCGCAGGCACGTGTTCGATACAATGGTCAATGGATAAATTAATGACGCACGACACGAGACCTTGAACGATCACGCTGATATTAAAATCGATAACGAAATGAAAATTCCAGAAGCGAGAGTAAACGCAATTACTTGGAATTGAGCATGTTGCAAACACACGGCGAAATAACAAATCCAGCAATGGCCACGTTTCGAAAACCAAATTCACACAAAGAACACACGAAGCAATTTGCGCAACTATTTCCTGGAACGGTAAATGACCTGCTTCTAGGCCAGCCGCGGTTAGAATTTCAAGGCACAAAAATACAAAATGGCCGCCCTTACACAAAATCAATACATTAAAACTCAATTACTAATCTGAAAACGAACAAACGCGCAAAAATATCATCCGCCACGCATTGTCAGCAATATGTAAATGTTACTTACATGTTTGCGTAGTTCGGATGCACTTGTCCACGAAAGATTCCAGTCGATTCGTACCTTGGAAAGGTATCACTTCTGACGTTATAAATGGCGTTGAAGGCGTTCTGTAAAGCACCAAATCGAACGTTAGTACCGTGCGTTCGCACCAAACGACTGGCCATCGCAACGATGGCACTCATTGCAAATGATAGGTGGACAACTGATAATAAATGAGCAAAGTATTACTACGAAGAATTGAACGGTGCAAACAGTTTCTGATGGAAAACTGAGCGCAGAGAAAAATAGTACACAACCTACCTCTTCGACAGCCGGTGGAGAAGAGATCAAAGCGGAGCTGTAGCTGTACGCAGCGCCTTGGAATGGTGCGCAGCCAAGACCCGAATGCACTTCGCTAAAGATCGGCGTGTACATACTGTGCGCATGCGTAGTGACGGCGGTAAACGAGTGAAAGCAGAAATTATCAACACAGATAAAAACAAAATTTGATATTTATCGCGTGAAATATTTTGTGTGACAAATCAAATTGTCTTTGATTAGGACTATGAGACTTGATTATTTGTAAAAGTTATTGTTTTATGGTCTAATTTTATAAAAGTGTTCTACATTTATAAACACGCAGTATGTGTCAGAGCGAGGTGCATCCTTGGTTGCCTACATAACAAATACAACGTGGCTCTAGACGAAATGAGTAAAGCGGATTGAAAATGAATGGAAGCAATAATTTATTTAAAATGCTTTAAGGTATTTTGAGCGTTACAATCCGAGTAAAGAGTGGCAGTTGATGATACATATAGAAGCTTTAAACATATATGTTACTGTTGCACATAGTGCCTAAATGATTTGCTTAGTTGAAACGGGTGGAATATGTGGAATTAATTGTGTACATGGTATAAAAAATGTGTTAATAATATTTATATTCTGCCGGATAGAATGGAATTTTGTCTTGGACTGTACACGTTTGACACTAACCCATGAAAGAATTATGTGCACAGATTTACGCACACAAACATCTGCCGAGTCGTGGTAACTAAACTTTGATCTTAATTATTTAAGAAACCAGACGGTGAAAGTATTTCATTTTTTAAATGCGCATACATATTGGATATAGTTACATCTCCCGAAAATTTAAATAATTACTATCGAGCCGTTTTAGAATTATACCCATAAACATATTTTCTCTATCCCTTACATGATAAATTTGTTTAAATTATCGTCGTTTACAGACGGTGAACATTTTTTTTTGTATTAAAATAATTTTCTTAAAATTGTCTGATTAGTACAAAATGTCATTAAATTCTATCGAAGCAAGTTAAAACGCTCAAAATACCTTAGAACTTCATAGCAATAGATAAAAATAGAAGTACCATTCAACGTTAATATAGTTAACTACACAATATAAATATTCTCGGCAATTTTCGTAATTTTAAGGCGTCACAGGTACAAGTTTAGAAAATACATTGTGGAACATTGGAACATTGGTAATAACTTTGGAAATACTTTTGGAAAACTCGTTGCAGCATGAAAATATGCCCATTTTAACTATAAATCGTTGCATTCAGCCATTCGTCGATGGTAAACTCTGCCTTGCCGGTTTTCTTCGGGTCGTGAGCATGGAAGGCTCCGATCATGTGCTTCAATTTGATGATGCACATGATGAAGTTGTCCATCTCAAGATTGCCATGGTTACCGTAGCGAATCATCAGCAAATTTAACGTGTGATTGTTGACTGAATAACCGGCAGAGCTCAGCGCCTCGCGCAATTCAAACCCGCTGAGATTGTCGGACTCATCGACGTCGTGTTTGTTAAAGATGGAAATCCAATGGATAATGTCATGCCAGATCTGTTTAAACTCGCTCAGGCCCATTTTGCCGGAGAAGTCGTCATCGTACATGGCAACCATACTCCGACATATGTCATCACCGAAGGCTATATCCACATTGGAGCCTTAAATTAACGAATAAATACATTAGGCCGCATTAAAGGGTGAAGGGAAGGCAAGAATTATTCAAAATCTCGTAATTGATGTTACATACCGACATTATGTTACATTTCCATGTGTGAATAGCAAACAACAAGAAACAACTGTTAGCAATATGCAAGCAAAAAACTATAGAATTACAGCGACTGTGGAAACTACGTTGGGAATGTTAGGTTGGGTTGTTAAGGAACGCCATTTTGTTTTATGTTTTACAAGTTTACTTCCAATCTTACCATCTTTCCGCTGTTGCTGCAAGAGCGGCACTTCTTCCTGCTGCGGCGCTACATCATTCGCCAACTGCGTGTTCTTACACACAGTCATACAGAGCATTTCAAGCACCATCTGAATGAGATTCCCAGCGACATCTTCAGGAAGCTGACTTTGTGGTATGGAAGTATTCCCAGCCTCGGCTTGGGTGACCGTTGTTTGTGCGAATCCATTTTGGCAGTCTAGTTCATTGTACGAAAGCGACAAGCGAATTAACTAACAATACATTGCTTTACGAATACAATACTTAAAACACTTAAAAAATTACAAACGATAACAAAGAATACACATAAGTTCAAGGACACTATGATACCATGATGTGTGTGTTTCTCTTGCAAATTCTTACGCTTCTTACGTTTAAATTCGCAACCCTGGTTTTTGCATTTATCACCTTTTTTGAGAGCAACTAGCAAAAGTTTCTGTAGCTGGCGCCAGTTGATTTCCTCCGAGGAGCCGGCGAGGACGTGGAAGGAGTCCTCCATACGATGTTGCGTCCACAACTCATCGCTAATCGGGTCGTTCACCTAGAAGTTTACATCTCATTGATATCTATCAGAGGCAAGCCTAAACATTTAACATTTCCCATATAAAAACAAACTTACATTCATATATTTATAAGCGTCTAACTTTTTCTAAGCGTGCATAACATAGGCAACACAACATACAAGTAACATATGAAGAAAACGTAGGATTATGGGTAAATCGGGATATGAAACAAAAACAAGTATTGTATAGTGAACAGAACATAAGCTAGAACACATTTTACAAGACTTACGATTTTGTGGCGTCTTATTTCAACAGGCGCATCATTTTCTCTGAAACATAACAACATTATATAATAACATGAAAAGTTTTGGTAGGTGGCATGTTGCTGGTTGTCTTTTTTGTTGCTTTGTTCATTGTTGCTTGGGGGACCTATTCTAATTTAATTTGCACTGTTATATCGTAATAAATGTTGGCACTTGTGTTGCACGTCTCAATTTCGTGTTTTATTCTTACATAATTTCACACAATCAATCTTATTGTATTTTCGTATTTTGTATAGTAGTAAAATATACTTCTTTTTTGTGGTTGAACGGTTGAAGAATTAATGAAATCTTAAGTTCTATTCTAGGGCCCTAGGGAATATACCAGGTGTTAATTTTGATCATTTTTTTGTTTCTTGCCAACACCGACTAGATTAGATTGTGATTGTAAACGTTAGCAACACTAAGAAGATTAATGTCTTAACCTTAACATTTTAGAGATTTTAGAGATTAGTGCAACTTTTCAAAGTTAGAGCATTTTGATTTTGGTAGTAAGTCTAATAAAAAGCAACATAAATCTAGTTCTAATTGATTAATCGAGCTGTATACGGTAATTAAGATAAGAGTAAGATTGAGTGTTTTGTTAGGCCTAGAGCTATGCAATGGTCAAGTTGGTTGCATAACACCGAAATAAATAAATAGACTTTCAACAACAGTTCACATTCAAGATTCAACAACAACGCGGCGCTCAGTGAGCTTTGATTTTGAGGTTATTTTGAGGTTAGGGTTTAATAAGGCGGATATCCTTGGTATCTGTTTGGTGGGTACCCCGGATAGGGTGGT
>JARJDQ010007579.1:0-10724 GCA_030264215.1 Geostiba sp. GC000077 | reverse complement strand
AGAAGCTTCTTTTTGCCTATCAGAATCCGCGAAGATACTAAAGGAAAGAGCACGCATTCTGAAAATATTAAGCAAAATATGGAAATTAATCGGAAAATGTTCAAATGTAATTTTGAGGCTCATCCGGGGTTTGAGGGGGTTAGGATGGGGTGCATCTTAAAGAGCGTTTCATGGGGTATTAGAGTCAGCAATGATACTGAAAAAGAAAGCACGCGTTCGCAAAATATATAAGATTTTCCATCGAATGTCGTGAAATTATCAAATTAATTCGTCAAAACTTTTAAAATTTGATTACAAGGCACTTCCAGGGCCTGAGAGGCTTGGATCGGGAAGCATCTAAAAGGGCGTCTTCTTGCCTATCAGAGTCCGCAAAGATACTTAAAGAAAAATCCTGGGGCGATGAGGGGGTTAGGAGGTTGTCGATTTGTAATTGTGATCAGAAGAAGATAGGGAGTACACTTTGACAAAAAAAACAGCTCACTATTAATTTCATTCATAAATTGCGCGGTGTTGCCATTTACATTTTCAAACGATTACGTAACCCAGATGCCTCCTAGACACCCGGTAGGAGATAGAACTAAAACGGATAACAGATCAGAGGAAGGGATGAACGGAAACAAAACGAAACATACGTAAATTATGTACCAGAAACCACTGAAAGCAATATACCATCGGTTCATGTAATAAAATCCCGAAATTCCATCATGAATAACACTAAAATAGTTATTTTTGACGCTAGGGCGTGATGAGGGTTTTTTTCCCGAGTCGGGTGCGTCAGCACACGACGGAGTGTCTTAGAATTTGCGAGGAAAAAAATCAGCACGGCCTAGCGTCAAACAATTTTTTTTCTACAAATGCACACAGATATAATGACATTTTTCAGAGTGCTGTGGAATTATGAAATTAGTGTGTAAAGTTTGATTTTAAGATGCGAGGTCGAGTATTTCGCAATGAACGTAGTGATATATTTCTCCACACAGAAGTCTGAAGTGTCTTCACAGGTACCGACTACCGAGTGGTTAATAACACTTGTTATGTAGTCAGTAAACAAAGAACCGAACGTCGTAACCTCGCAACTTTTGAACGAGAATACGACGTACGTTTGTTTACGTATTACATAACGATTGTTATTAAGAACCACGCAGTAGAAGGTAAAATGTGAATATGGTATGAATTGGTATGTGAAGTAAAAATGCAGTTTTAGCGATAAAATTAATATTAAATGCAAAAAATTTATTTCGTTCGTTCGTTCGATAAAGTACGTTACTATTAGCAACAGTTCTACAGTCAGTACTTATTAATCAATTAATATTTCGATAAAATGAAAACAGCATAACAACATCGTAGTTTTTTCGTATAATCAATTAAAAATTAATTGAGAGTCAACAGAACGGCTCAATAATAGTTAATCATAATGTCCATTCCGTCCAATTCGTTACGATTTTCCCCAATAGTTAACAAAAACAAGTTCTATGTAATAATGATTATCATCGTTATCGCATTACATTATGGAGTATTGTTCCTTTATAATGTCCCACCTTTGCGCCGCGCTCCGCGAACTTTGTTCGTACCCATTCATTGTGTAATCAATCAAATACGTTTCAGCAACATCTTATGTTCAATCCTCGTTAACAATTAACATTTATTATTAACATGTGTTTTTTGTTTATTTTTGGAAGTACTCAATTATCCCGCATGCATCTCGCCGTATTATCGGATCCATTATTACATTTCGGACATTTTCCTTTACAATTCTTCCGGTACCATTTTGAGCAAGGCCAACTTCTTCTTGGCGATTTTGGAGATCTCGATGTCGATCGGTTTCGCGGTGTCGTAGATCGACGGCGCCTGAAAGATGATCACCCCGGTGCCGATGACGCACGCCAGCGCGAAGATCCACAGGAAGAGGCGGTCGAGGACCATCGCCACGTACTTCCAGTCCTCCTCGACGTTCTCGAACTTGTCCTTGTTCTTGACGTGCTGAGCAATGAACTTGGAGTCGGCGAGCGTCTTCTCCATGTCCTGCAGGCCGAACTTGTCGAAGGTGGGGCTCACATCGCTGATGCCCTCCATCGTATTGGTGCGGCATGTGGCGGGGCTGTAGAGGTCCTCGTCGGCGCCGGATAATGGCAGCGGTGGGAAGGGCGCCTCGCCGAAGCAGGGCCGCATCACGTCCCCGGGCGGCGGCAGGCCGAGGTCGAAGGCGTCGAAGGACTTGCACTTGTCCAACATTGACGGCACGTGGATCACATCGGTGAGGACGCTCTCCGATTGCTTATCTTCCTCCTCGTCCTTCTCCGGCCGCTGGATGAAGAGGAACTTGGGCAGGTAGCCGATGAAGATGACCTTCACCCAGGGCGCCAGTTTGTGCGTGACGGGCGAGCGGAAGTTGACGTTGAGCACGGCGATGGTGATCACCACCGAGAGGGTGCAGAGCAGCATGGTGAAGAGCAGATACTTGCCCAGCAGCGGTACGGTGATGGACGTCGGCGGGATGATCTCGACGAGCAGGAGGAAGAACACGGTCAACGAGAGGAGGATGGAGATGGAGAGTGACACCTTCTCGCCGGAGTCGGAGGGCAGGTAGAACACGAGGATGGAGAGGAACGAGATGCCCACGCACGGTATGATCAGGTTGACCGTGTAGAAGAGCGTCTTGCGGCGCAGCGTGATGTAGAAGATGATGTCCGGATAGGGCTCCTCGCAGCAGCTGTAGAACTTCTCGTTGCGCACGGCCGGCACCCGCATGATGTCCCATTCTACTGATATGTAGTAGTCCTGTAAGTCTATGCCTACGTTTATGTCGTTTGAATCTTTCGTTTGTGATAGATGCCTTAAGTCCACCTGCACAACAATCCCAAATAATACCATTAGTCAGGCCAGGATCTACATCCACAACCCCTTCGGTGAAGAAGAAGAGGAGAGAAACCATTTTTTTTAATCATTCTGAATCCCGATTCATTTTCGATGTATGTATAAAATGAAGAAAAGAAATAAACTTTGATATATACAGGGTGTGTATAAATTCGTGGATAATAATTACAGAACACGTTTCTTGTGCTAATTCAAGTCCAACAATACCGCATTTCAAATTTCGATATTATAAAACTTATATTTTGTTAGGTTAAAGGTTTTGCAGAATTAGCTATTGAATTAAAAAAGCTGAAGACTGGAGTACATATCAGCATATTCTATGGTGGTAGACATTTTCAAAATTATGCACAAATATCCGTAAATACTGTGAAACCATGGAAACCATAAATTATCTAAGACATTGCCAAATAGACTTGTTCAGTGACATCTTAAAATCCTTTTACCTAAATTTTACCTAAAAATTTATTATAAAATTTCTAATTCTTTAAACTATTCAACTTTCAATTTTATCACTAGAGTTTGTAGGACATACGGATAGTGTTGGATGGGTTGCATAGGTCTCGCTGAGTGAATGCTTCATTCTGATTGGTGGTTTCAAAAATTCTTGTGACGCTACCTTCAATCAGA
The DNA here is from genome assembly GCA_030264215.1 of Geostiba sp. GC000077. Taxonomy (NCBI): domain Eukaryota; kingdom Metazoa; phylum Arthropoda; class Insecta; order Coleoptera; family Staphylinidae; genus Geostiba; species Geostiba sp. GC000077. The sequence goes on along the minus strand of JARJDQ010007579.1, from coordinate 7,223 downwards.
TGTAATCTTGGAAAATCTCCTAAGTGTAACTTTTCACGAAGAACGTCATATTTATTATATTTTTTAGTATATTTATTATATTTTTTTCGGAATACCACTATTCACATTTTACTTAATAAATCCTTCTGAAGCAATTTAAAACTGTAACATTTTCATATGCATCTTAAATCTAGCTAAATGTCACTTTGGGGACAAGTTCTTTATTACAGATATCAGACACTTTTATTTAAATTTTGAGCTCTTTTGGAGATCCCAAACGAAGACTCTCAGAACATTTTTGAATGAAACTTATCGTTTCAGAATTAGCCCAAGTACCGCGCTGAGTAATTATTATCCGCGAATGTATACACACCCTGTATAATGCAGTTGTAGAGTCGGCCATTTTGTGAAAATGTTAAAGGCCACCTTGTACGATCAATCCATCCGTGCAAAATGGATTGATCGTGTAAGGAGCGCATTAGAAACGCTTACCATGTACCCGTCGTAGGTCCACGAGCCGAACTTCATGAAACATGTCTGCTCGTCGAACGGGAAGTACTCCACGTCGATCTCACAGAAGGACTTGTAGATGGCCGGCGGCTTCCACACCACTTTGCCGGTATGATGTAGTATTGCTTTGGTCATTATTGTGACTTCGTAATTCCCGTCAGCACTAACACACAACCAGATAAAACTCTGCCTGTTTTAGGTATAAGACAATACGCGCTACTTACTTATTGTATAAGACAATGTCTGGAAGCCAAATGTGTTCGGATGGCACGTGCAGGGTTTCCACGCCGCCGTAATCCTCGGGATTCCACTTCAGTTTGTAGTCGTTCCATTCCTGCTCCACCCAGACGTTCGTCGTCATGATTTGATTCTTTAAATTCTGCGAAACACATCAAATTGCGTTTGGAACAGGTGTCGCACTGACCCGCGACAACAAAAACATGATTAAGGAGGATGAGAATGCCAAAAATTCGCGCGCTGCGAATAAAACAAAAGCCCGTTACCCCGGAATCGATAAAACGAACCGCTTGGGCGAAGTTTGCACCGAGCAGATTTTACGCAGATTTCAATTTAAACTTTATCTTGTTAATGGCCAGCCACCGCCTGAACAAATAGGCATCCCAAGACCCAAACCCGTCCAGACCCTCCGAGATTGTATTCATTAATTTTCGGTAAAATTTCAAAATTGCCAACCGCAATATTTACTCCATGCAGTAAGATTTGTCTGTTGAGGTGAACTGGTGGAGATCTAGAGATGCCAACAGGTATGAGTTGTCTGTGCCTCGGGGAGTATAATTAAGGGGAGGTTGGCGTAATTTGGCCTCGCCTCAAAGACAACTCATTATGCTCGAAAGTCGGCGACTTGTAGATTATCAGCGCGACGAGCGACGCCGGGGGTGAAGTCTAATTTCGCCGTTTGCCGCCAGCATTCTGACACACTGAGACACAGCAACAGCCCGAAACTCCGGGGTCGGCCCCCGGAGGTTGATGAAATGATTCTGCTTCGATGCGTACCTAATCGAAATTGACTTCGCCCCCGCATAATTCATAATTTGCAAAACCCAAACAACACAGTACAATATCACAAAGAAGAAAAAGTTTGCAAATGACTTTCTTGAGACTTGAAGCTGAGATTAATATTTTGGGCCGGCATGGTGTGTAGTAGTGTAGTTGGCGAGAAAGCCAGAACTTAATTTACTAACATGTCGCCGTCATTGTGACTTTCACATCGGCGGTGCTTGGAAAATAGACAGCGCGGCGACAAATTTATAAATTTTAATTCGTTCCCGGTTCCCGCCGCAGCATATCCGATAAACGACCTTGTCAACCCGTTTGGCACATCGGCGAATTGCGAATGGTCCGTTGAACCGTTAAAAAATCAATATGGCACGTCAGACACCCATCAACTCGCAGGCCAAAGACCAAGACCCGTCAAAAAAGGAGCGCGAGAAAATCGCCGGCGAAGGAAAACAGTAAAACAGACCACTAACTGACAATTGATGATTGAGGCTGTGGGAGCAGCAGGGAAACGATGATGGTTGATTGGAACTGATTGGAGTGATTGGATTAGTAGTCCTTGCTTACCACATCGATGAGTTGCGATAGCTTGAGACCCATCTTGACCGTGAGCCGGTCGGAGTTGTTGCCCACCGGCCGGATGAGGCGGTTGTAGTTCGAGAGGAGGTCATCGTAGAGCCGCTTCGCGTCCGGATTGCAGTTGATCGATGGGAGGCCTCCCAAACCGAGTATGAACCACGTGAGCAGTAGCTCCATCATTTATGTCCTTTATGCAGTGTGCGTGGTGATATGGCATTGAACATGGAACATGTAAACACGCAGAGTCGCAGAGAGAGAGAGTTAAACGACAAAGGGCTTTGGCATTTAATGAGTGGTGAATGATTTATGCAGAGAGGAGAACACCTTAAGCAAGGGCAGGTGTGCGTCGGAAGTCTAAAGTCGGAAGTCATTGGGGAGCGATGCATTGTGTGTGATTTAATTAGTGTGACATTTCGCACAAAAGAGCAGGCGCCTCTTTTCGTTGATGGCTGGCGGTCGTAATAGTTTAACAGCTCCTACCCAGCTCCGCGGATGCGGGAAGAAGGAAGTGATTAATACACGAACCGGCAATCGAATTTTGATTGATGCTTCCGCCGACGACGGTATAACAGTTTCCCGATTCAATTTTGTTTTTGAATTTGTCACACCTCGCCGACGCTAGCCGACGAAACACTCATTTTTCTAACGCCAGCGAAATGTTTTATTTGTCTTTTGTTATTGTGTGTATCGAAGGGCGAAAAGTTATGGCAAGACAAAGTTTGGCCTGGCTTTCAGCCTCCCTGCCTCCCGCGAGATGGGAAAAGTTCCTCGCGTCTCCTTCGTTTATTAAGCGCGCTCCGATAAATTAATTAAAACTTCTAAATGGTTTTTGTCTTTGGAGCGTTTGTCACTTTGGCCGGTTTGGATATTTTTTGTTGCGACGGCCACTTAAAAAGTTTCACGTCGCGCAAATAAAAATGCAGAATAGTCGGCTGCTAATCCACTTCACTACGACACGCGAAAAAAAGCAGCCGCCGTCGCCGCCCCCCAGGACATCCGATACTCGTTCAATATTTATTCGTTTTTGTTGCACGCAGAAAGAGGGGCAGGTCCTTGAAGCATTCACCACCACTCCTACTCCTACTTTGTATGTTTGATTCGTTTCTTTTCTCTGCCTGGTCCTCTTTGATGTTGGGTGCGCTTTGATGAGGGGCGTGTGAATTAGCATATTTTTAATTCCTGAGCTTAGCGACGTCGCCGACGGCTTTTTGAACAGATGAAGGAATAATGCAAATTTTTCTCATCTGCACTTCATGCGCGAGAAGAAAAACGAGAAGCACAAAAAAGTTGTGAGCTTTGCGGACTGAGGCTGAGAACTCGAACTGTGTGGGGGCGGGGGGGGACGGCCGACAAAAGCCCTCGCGCAGTGAACGCCCACTTTTCCGACATCACAACCGTCCGCGGGGGCGAAAGTGGCGATTTTTGAATGGAACTTGCGGTTTACCTGATTACATGCCGCTGATGGAGTCGCTACCACCCTCGGCGAGGTGCTCCCGGTACTCCACTGGCGACACCATAATCGTGCCCGCTCGACGCTTGGGAAACTCCGGTGGCGGCGGCAGGACGCGGATGAACAACGCTGGCGGATCGGGCCGGGGACGCGGGCCTCAGCATCCCTCGCTACTGCTGGGGTGCAGCATCCGCGGCGCCCGCCGACGTCGCCTGCCGCCACCGCCGCCGCTCGGGTCGGCGGCCGAGGCGCGCCGAGCGCGAACGAGCAGCGCGAGTCAATAACGCTTTTCGGTGTGCGCTGTGTGCGCTGCTGTGAATTGGGAGGATGGGGGTTTCATCCCCGGCCCGTGTGGTGCGGCTGCAGCGGCGGCGGTAGTCAGATGAATGAAACTAATATTTCCCGTTGGTTACACCAAATCGTTCCGCTGCGGCTGGCAGGACCGTCAGCGCTCGTCCTTTTTTGATGGGCTCCTCTCATTAATTCATATCACTTGGTGATATCGTCGTTATGCACGATGGTTTTTATCAATTTCGAATTTCATCAGTAGTACCGCACCAGAACCAGTCAAAGTTGTCTAATCATCTCTATCAAAACTAGGTTATGTCATTTCGTCGTCTAAAAGGTCTAAACTCAGTGAGGTTCCAAAGTATTGTTCTCTCTTTCTGCGCAAAAACGTCTGTCGCTTATTGAATTAAACAAATTGCGCCCGCCATTTATTTCGTTTATTTCCCACTGTCAGATTTTGTGATAAATTGTCCCATCAAGCTCCCTGCAGAAGACTGTAGACAAATAGTTTTGTGCCAGCCGAAATCGAAGCAATCATCTTGTTACGCTTTGTTTTGATTCCGAGCATCCAGAGCGACTCAGTCACTAAGTGCTAAATGCTTTAGTTAACAATTACTTAGCGGCTCGCAGCGGATCGCATCTTTCGCAGCTCAATCGTCTGCATAACGTCGATGTCTTTTGTCCTCGGGTCCTCGCTGTTCCGGCGTGTTGTTGGTGTCGATTGTCGATATGCGCGTCGCGGTTTTATTGCTCATGGTCCTCGGGCTCGCATCGCTAATGTCGGAAATAAATTCAGCTGGCTGGGGACGCAGCCTCGTGCGCCGCAAGAGATACGTCGCTTTTCCAGAGGGCGCCACGTTGTCTGTGAGCAATTTACTATACTTTCACAATTTCCTCCCTCATTCTCCGCCGGTCCCAGCAGCCATAAACTCCCCTCCCCGAGCAGCCAGTTTTCATGTCCATCCAAAATGTATTCATTACCAAACCACCAGCACCACTCACTCACTCAAGACGATAAAATTTCTAACAGATCGCCCTCTGCATGACGTCGCAGACCATTCTCCGGCCTTCGGAGCTCTTCACCGAGGGCCTCAACTGGGGCATCTCGTATGACCTTCCCAATAATACGGCAATTCTGACGGATTTTAAAACTCCCGGCGGGTTTGTCGGCAGGCGGCGAAAGCGCCGCGATCTCTATCAGAAGATGGAGCTCATCATGGACTCGTGAGTAATTTCGCTTCGTCTCGCAACCGCACCTCGGCACCTCGTGTTGTGATCTTGTGATTCCCGCGCTCGTTTGTGTTCCAGAATGGGCTATAACGGAAGGGATTGCATCTTCAAGGCGCTGTGCGAAACCGGCGCGTTGTTCAATCAACGCGGCGAGGGATTCGTGCAGGAAATTCTTCGGATTGTTTTCGGGTATAATCATGACAAAATCGACCCCAACAACTCACTTTATGTCTTCTTGTTTTTACAGTTTTCCATCGCAGGAAATTCTAGGCCACGAACCAAACGAACATCGTTACTACAGAGAGGCACATCTTTCCGGACGTCGGTCCTCTGATCCGGACGAATGCACCGTTAGATACTCCAAATGTACATTCTCCCTAATTGACATGGCGCTGGGGTTTTACTCGCAAAACATTCCGCTGATGACATGATGCCTAATATAAGTACTGTTATGTTTATGTGCAGTGTTACTCTTTGTTAATTTAATACATTTTTAATTACTCCGGCTTTGTGGTCTTCTGGTATTGCTCATTTCGTTACCACCTTAAAGCATGTCACGTGCTAATTGCGGGTGTAAATAAGAGTTACCGTTCCAACGTTTCGTTTGATTTATTTACGCCGCACGCTTGCGCTGGTGATTATTGGGTTCATTTCAGCGCACAAAGCCGAGTCGGGCGCAGTCAGGCAACCGGAAAAAGGCAAACGACGCCGAGCGGAATTTTGGGGACTTGGGGAGCGAAATGCGACGCGCAATATTTGCGATTCTATGCGTCAGCATCAGCACATTATGCGATGGGGACGCAGCGGATGTCATCCGAAAAAATTCCCAAGCCACCCAAAGCAGGCAAAGCAGGCAAAGTTCGTCGAGGTTGTTGTCGCGACGCAAGCGATATTTGATCTTTCCAGAGGGCAGCTCACTGCAATTAGGTGCGTAACAAACAACTCCGTTTGCAGATATGTGCAAAGTTCGCATGTTTTGTAGTTTACTGCCTCACGATGCCGGTGATTGGGGAGAGTACGATTTTCACGATCGGCGGGACGGCAGCCTTGGCCTGGGAGCTGCCGCACGATCCATTCGAACCGTATCGTAAACCCGCCGAGGTGCTGCACCGCAAAGATACCGTCCCGGAGCCGGAGGCACAACAATCGCTTGGCACCGTGCCGGCGCCGATTAGATTCGACGGATATCAAAATCCGATCGCGACCATCCACTACTCGCCCGCCTACAACAGGTATCGCTATCAGAGCTATCAGCAGGCGCACCGTCGCCAGCAGCAACAGTTTTCCGGATGGCAAACGCGACCGATGTATTATCGCTACACGCAGCCGAAACTCCCAATCCGGATGATGGAGTCTATACACCCGGTTAATAATCTTGGTGGAGGCGCCGATGGTTACTATGCGTCGCCCGAGGTGGCGGCGTCAACCTCGCGACGAGCATCGATTTATCATCAAGTGCACAGGCGGACGAGGCGCGAGCTTTACGCCAAAATTGAAAAGTTCTTATCGACGTGAGTTTTTGGGGGAGGAAGCAAATTTCGGATAAAATTCATAACGCTCGCCATTTGCATTTCGCTTCGCAGGCAGAGCAAGGATGGCAAGGCATGTTTACTGCGGGCCATCTGCGAGGTGCACCAGCGGCGGCAAGCCGGCGAAAAGGGTAGCTTCATGGAGGAAATACTCGGCGCTGTTTTTCGGTAAATTTGCATTTTTAGGATGTTAAACGGAAGAAACAAAAAGTTGAATATCGTTTTGCAGGGCAAAGCCGTCCGAGGAGGAAGACAATGAAGATCATTATGATCACGCTGCTGATAAGCGACACAACTGCGCGGAATTATACTCAAGCTGTAACTCGTCCATTTTAAACTTTATCTAATCATATTCTATACATCTTTACTTTAGTAAATGTATGTTAATTTGGAGTTCCAGCAAAACAAACGTTTTCTTGCCAGCCTTTCATTTGCAGTGATTAGTTTATGATTAGTCTAATTAACATTGGAAATCTTCCGGCTGCGCTAATTAAAATGTATGCCGAGTAGTGGCTGCCCCCCCTGCTGCTGGATGATGGGTACTGTCGGCCGGTTGTCGATTAGTCGCTCCGGTGTTCCTCGCCGACGAAGCGTGCAATTTGGCATCTGGCGCGCGTTGACTTCGCCCTTTGTTCTACGTT
>JARJDQ010007563.1:0-14396 GCA_030264215.1 Geostiba sp. GC000077 | reverse complement strand
TTTAGAAAAAATCAGTTTCCTAACTTTGTTTATTCAAAGCATCACTAACAATAATTCCGTCATACTTAAAAACGCATAAATTTCGTTAATTAGTTCATCATGGCAACTTTATGCTAACTTTAGATTACCCCAAGCTCAATTATACATTTTCTACTTGTTATCCGTTAGAGGTAGAAATTTCATCCTTCTGGTTTGTTTGAATCGTTTTTATTTTGTGTTGTATTTCTTGGTGCGTGGTTGCTCTCTACACATATTAACCCTGTTTGGCGCTACGGGGGGATGAAAGTGGGAAGTAAGTCGCATTGAAACGATCTGCTTGCAGGGTCTGAAACGCTCCGTCACGACGCTGCGAGGCGGCACGCTAGGATACGCTGAAATCGTCGCTGTGAAGGTGAATTTTGCGTAGACGTCTCAAAACATGTCCTAATCACCTTCTGTATACCAAATAGTTGGCAATATTTAGTATACCTCTCTAATCTGTTAGCAAATCTTCTTTTTGTTATTTTTTTGTTCATTGTTGTGAATGCGCAGAAAGATGTTCCTCGTAATTATGGTGGTGCAATCCTAATTAGTTTCGAAACCTGTTGATTACGTTTGACTTTGCATTTTGTTTGAATTGGAAACTTTCTGGATGGTTTTTTTGGTACTTTTTTGGTTTTGACTTTCGCGGGTACCTGTTGCTTCCATTAGCACCACATTAGCACCAACTTGATGTCACAACGTATGCAACCAACTCTACACCCGACTTAAGAGCTCCAAGCGTGCTCCAAGCTGATTCTTGGTTGCTTGATTGTTCACGTATTGTCTCGATTACGAATGAGTATGTAGTGTATCCATGTCAAGTAGTCATTGTTGTTATTATTTTTAGGGTTTGCAAGAAAGAGGCCTTAACATTACGCCGGAACAAATCGTCCTGTTGAAAGTGAGTCGCAATTCTATTTCCTTCAACTTACAGACAAGAATATTAATGACAACTTGCTCAAAGCAAACATCTTGATAACTACTGCACTTCTTCAACGTACATCATTTGACTTTGCATCGATTGATCTCCTTTACAAAACGATTTCAATCAAGTCTTTGAAAGCTTTGTAAAATTACTAATACAGTGCAAAGTTGTGGCCATTTCTAGCACACTCTTTTTATGTGTTTTTCTTGTATTTTTGTAACAAGCATGATTAATTCTTGTCTCTTGTGATTAGTATCTAATTGTAGTGTGGTTGTTGCTTCTAATCCTGCTTTATTTGTAATTTGTTTATTTTAATAGTGATATTATTGGGCGAGTATACTTATTTAGTTGTTTTAAAGGGTGAACCAGGTGAGCCTGGCCCTCCTGGCCCACCAGGACCACCAGGACCTGAAGGACTTTCAGGACATGATGGCCGACAAGGACCGCCCGGTGACCTTGGACCAATGGGTGAACGCGGTGAAGCTGGACCTGTAGGACCACCAGGACCTCCTGGAATTGATGGAATGATGGGACCTAAGGTAATGACCTCTAACCTTTTACAATATTAATGACATTTCTAGAGGTTAAAATGTTTTGTTCTACAATTCGCTTGAATTTAGGGTGACAGAGGTCAAATGGGTTTCCCAGGCCATCAAGGACTACCCGGACATATGGGTCTACCAGTATGTTTAAAACTCAACCCTTTTCCTGTAAAAAAATTGATCAAGGGAATGACTTTGCCACGTTGTCTGCATAGTGACAATGCAGTGCTGTTTACTAGACATTTTTAGCGACAAATTTGAACAACAATTGTTTCCAGATTCATGTTTGTTTTTGGGAGAGCAGTTTTCAGGACTCACAAAGTACCAAACTTGTATCCTAATTAATATTTTAATAGTACTACGGAAGTAATTCGGCTAGAAATCAGTATTTAACTTCTCATCAGGAAGAAAAAATAGGATGATACTATCTGTTTTTAAATTAGTTTATTATACACAAAAAGTATATTAAAAATTTGTTAGATTACGTTAGATTATATTAGATTATGATTATGGAAAACAATCAGCCAGAGGTTCCAATAGTACCATTAGTTCTTATTGGCAATATGACACCTACAGCGATGGAGAAAAAAGATATTGAAAGCCGGCACTGCAAATAAAGTCATTCCCCTGATCAAAAATAGTATACACGTTTAAAATGTCTGTATGTTTATTTCGGAAAATGTAGGGTATTCCAGGTCGTAACGGCTCCAAGGGTGAACGTGTAAGTCGCCAATTTGCCATTACAGCTTTCGCAATAACCAACATCAAAGGCTAACATTATTTGGTGTGCTGGGGACCAAACAAATGATTTTTAACAGGTGCAAGGCCATTTCGAACTAAACAAATAATACCACTAAATATTCTAGTATATGTTGGGTTCAAAGCTAACATTAATCAACAGGCGAATTGCGGCCGAGTGTGTTATGCGTGTAATCTGTTTACTAGGCGCGTCAAGCGCATTGTCAACAATCGTCAATATGGCCGACATGACGCCGATGACGAGTATTAGTAAATATTTACACGCTCGTCAATTGCATCGCATTCCTCATCCCCGATTTGTATAATATCAACGAGTCCCTTGTTGGCATGTTGGCGTTGTTGACATCCTTGACGCCCCGCACCAATTGTATCGCATATACGTAGGTAACATAACATTCCGATTGCTTCAGGATGCTATTATTCAGTTCAATGGAATTTAATCAAACTCCTATATGTGTTTGTGGTGTTGTGGTGTAAAAAGGTCTAATTCATATTCCTCTTGCCCAACAGCGTGAAAGTTAAAATCTCCTAACACGCTGTATGTTTATTTATAGGGTGACCGAGGTGACAAGGGCGATAGAGGCTTCACGACAACACTCACAGGAGACCAATTCCCGACGGGTATCGTGGAAGGACCTCCAGGACCACCAGGACCACCAGGTAAACTTTTCTCAACCCCCAAAAAAAATCAATGTATTCTTTGATAGTATTCGTAGGTTTTTATATCCTTTTTTTTACAAGTAGAAGTCTTTATGTTTTATTTTGTTATTATTTGTGATAAATAAAGGTGATAAGGGTGAACCGGGACCCGTCGGCCCGCCGGGGTTGCCAGGCGATAAGGGAACGCGCGGAAGGCGCGGCAAGCGGGTAAAGTACCAAAAATTTCAACACGAAACCAAATCAACAATAAATATCGTACAAAGTAAAAATATACAACTTGCACACAAAGGCGAATATGCAAACTTGGGCTTCATGTTTCTTGGCAATGGGCACGCAAAAAAGCTTTGCATCGTGAAGGACTAAACATATATAAATGCTTTGGATATATAAAATTGCATGATTGCTTTAATAATTTTTGCTTCTCATAGTTTCGTTACAACGTTACCACGAAAGTTATGAGCATAGTTACGCTTAATATATACCGCACTTAATATTAAGTTTATGTAATATTATGTGCATTATTTAGGTACCGATAACAATTATTAACAACACCGAATTTACATAACCGCTGTTATTGTTTGATAGCCAATTGTACATTACGATGCCATCAATACGTCAAATGCATCGTTAAAATTAAATTTAAATGCAATTATTTACTTGTTATTATTCAATTATTCAATCCCAAGCCTCGAATAACGAAATCATTCGATTATTTAGTTGTTTAAACATTCTTCATCTTTCATTTTACTTAAGTAAAAAACTCGAACAAGAACTGGAATATTTCAAATGCTATCAAATCAAACCAAGCATGCAATTTCATAATTCATGATTTATAATTTTTCTCCGGTTTTGTTGTTGTAGAGATGTTACGTTATTAAAATGTAATTTAAATGATCTCGAGAGAAATTATGCAAAGTGCACCAACTTGCGATACAATGCTCCAGCATAAAAGCACAACAACACCATGTCGCTAATGATTATTAATTTTTTGCTTAATTAATTTTGCACAGAATTTATTTATTTATGTAAGTATTTTTTGCTGTTTTATATTAATTATGTACATACTGAGTTTTACCATAGATTCATTTTTTTAAATATAAATATCTTTCAAATGGAAACACTCAGTAAGTACAATTTCCCTGTATATAATCCCTTATTAATTGATACATTTGTTTGTCCGCTGAAAGTAGACTAAGTACAACCTGGATAGTAGATTTAATGTAAATTTATAGGGTGGATTAACAATTATTTACTTTAATTGCTCCTAGGAGCAATTCTTGGGTTTGCAGGGTTTGCCAAGGGTACATAGATTTTAAAAGGGTGCTAGTGTATCATTTCGGTAGTTTAAGGAAGGAATTCTAGAGCTTAGGAAAATCTTAAGAAGGGTGAAAAGGGAGAATTTAATTGCTTTAGTTAACAAGCGTTTCAAGAAATCACTAATTACGCTTACAAGGAAATGTTTGGTAAAGTTTTAGGTAAAGATTTAATTCGTGATTTTTTGAGATGGTAGTTTTGTAAGAACCATGAAGCTCAGACCTGTTTGTATATCAATGTTGTTGTTGTGGTGTTGATGGCCGCATTAGGGACTGAAGGGTTTCGACGGAAGCGAAGCGGAGCGCGGCCTTCCAGGACTGCCGGGCGTGAAGGGTGAGCCGGGCCTCGACGGCTATCCAGGCGAATCAGGTGATGAGCCTTGCTTCTGAACTGATCTATATGAACTCGACACCCCCTCTCCCACCTTCGCTTGTACTCTTCTCGTTTCAGTACTTCTTTACAGCGCCGAATGCAATACTTCGCATTCGACTTGGAACGGCTTTTGTTTACTCTTTTCATGCAATACCAACCAAGGTGGCATTCTAAGACGATGAGTGCGATAACAGAGTGACTCTTGGTTTTAGGACCCAAAGGGGACTCTGGCCTGCCCGGACCTGCTGGCGAAGGCGGACTGAATGGTGAAGCTGGACCACAGGGACCTCCAGGCCTTCCTGTAAGTATACAACGCATTTGTGTTGCACATTTTGGATATCATTCAAGTTGATTACAGTTAAGTCTTAAGAGGTCTTTTGCGCGACTAATGTCTAGATAAGATAATTTCAGTCATAAATCTTGCTCCCAGCTGAAATGTTTCCTGGCATTTTGGCTCCACAGCAAGGCAGCCGTAATCCGTAATCCGACGATTCGGAGCCGGCGACCGCGATTTTTCTAGTCTTTGTCTGGACGTCTTGCGTTTTTAGCTCCTGCTTGCTTTCTCGGCGGAAAAAGACCCTTTGTCCTCCATCCCTTTGTGCCGCGCGGTCGTGTGCAACTATCACTATCCCGACATCTGTTCCTATTGTTCGTGGGGGAGGGTAATTTCTTCCGATTCTTTGCGTTTTATACCCGGAAGACAAAAAGCACGCAGTGCTCAGCGGCTAGGGCTACACACGAAAATACGCAGCTACGTATTTTGCGAGGAACTTAGAGCCGCTAATTCCTTTTTGGGAGATACCGAGATACGATACGTAAGGATTCAGTCGGTCGTCTAATTGAGTTTTTTTTATCACACGTAAAGGATGACTGCTGCTTCCAAAAGATTTGAGAACACCTAAGTCATCTAATGATGTTTGATTGGTTGTAGGGTTTGCTTGGACCTAAAGGCGAAAAGGGCGATTACGGCGACATTGGCCCGCCAGGGTTGATGGGCCCACCTGGCTTACCAGGACCGCCAGGCTATCCCGGCCAGAAGGGCGAGAAAGGAGAGAAGGGCGAATCGGTAAATGTACTATCCCCTTTCTGACATTCTTATCACCTTCTCTTTTGATGCATATGATGAACGTCACAAAATGCTCAACGCTTCACATCCTCGAATGAAATACGCCCGATTGAGAATGTTGCTAATTCTTGAATTCTTTCTATTTCATTCGTTTTCTTCTTCGATGTCATCGCGACGAGCAGAAATACAAAAAGCTCAGGAGGCGACAGGTAATGATCAATTCTATTCCAAGTTTCCAAACAATTCCGCTGATCAAGTACTAAATTTATCCACAATTTCATGAACATTGCACAGCATTCTAACTTTATGCGATTTATGAAAATGTATCATTCCTTTTATTGATGGGAGGTTTACAAAGCGTGATCGAAAGTGTTACATAAAACTTTTTTTATATTTCTCCAACTGTTTCAGGGAGATGGCACCGGAGAAGTAGGTGGTGGGGGTGAAATGGTAAGAATTCCAATCGAAAGATTGCAATTTGCAATTCTAGCTTAAAACACCATCATGGATCTTTGAATGTTCTATTCAATCTTTGAACTTGTAGATCGTTGGACCTCCAGGACCACCTGGAACATCAGGTATACCTGGACTCCAGGGTCCACCGGGAATCAAAGGTGATCGAGGCATGGATGGTCTGAAAGGCGAACCGGTAATACACTGATTGGAAAATGCTTAAAAAGATACTCAAATGTGCCACTGTTACAGGGAGAGAAAGGTATTAGAGGAGATCCTGGACCAATGGGTTTACCGGTAAGTACTTTGTTTTCTTAAATGATTTGTCCTTGATATTTATAGTTTTAGTTTTTTATCTGTAGAATTCTGTAAATCCTGATTCTTGACATGTTTCTAATGTTTTGGTGATATGTCCTTAGGGTCCAATGGGGTTGCGTGGTGAAAGCGGGCGACCAGGCGATTTCGGGAAGCCGGGTGCAACGGTAAGAAAACCGCACTATCTTTAGACACAAATTTAAAGTTTTGCAGTTTTAATCGATATATAAAAGAAATCATATTAATACCAAGCGACAACGTAATACAAAATGCGGCCAGAACCGAGTTAACCGAACAATGCAGTGATTTAACCAACTGTTCAGCAAAACCACAATGGGAACTTGTTTGCGACTAAAAAAAAAAATAAAAGCGACGACTAAGCGTTCGACTAACAGCGTGAATATAATTTTGTTTGTTGTCCGATTACCAGCTCATTAACATCACATTAACACACCACTAATAACCGTTTTGTACATTATGTAAACTTCATGCTAAATATCAGCTGTGAAATAATTTCGCGCAAGATTTTTGGATGTTGTATTTTGGGAAATGGATAAGCATTGGATTGTTACGTTTAACCGGCGTTTGCGCAAGACGTATCGATGGACCGTTGACTTTATCACTATGATTCTAAGTTTGAATTGCCAACTGTTATCCACACGATGTACTCACGCATGGGTTTAAGGAGGAGTGGTGATCGACGCAACCGTGATCGACGATTTTGTAACGAATTATTGACCGAGCGATCGAAGAGACTTAAACGAGACGCATAAACGACGAATAAATAATTAAGGAGCTGCACGCAGAGAGCAACTAATCATCCCCCAAAGAGAAACGCGCGAAACACACGACGCATCACGCACGAAATGCGATGGCATCTACGATGTGAAATGCTGATAAATTGATAATATTCAAAGATATCAAATGTTCAATGTCTGTACCGTCCTTAATATTAACGAATGTGTAAGTCAAAAAGTCAAGTCAAGGCATGCGAAACGCCTTCCCATCGTAGATGACATCGAGAATTGCGCAGAATTTTAAACCACATTTCCAACATACACGAACATGAAATGAAGATGAAATGATATTCTAAATTGTATAAATAAGTGATATTATCAATATTTATATATGGAACAACTCACCACCCTGACGTTTACTAAAATCACTAACCATTATTAACAAGCAGACCCCTGAACAGTTACGGTACTTAAAAAAATTTCAAATGATGCCAAGCAACTCGATGCCAATTTTCAGACGTTATGAAAAACGTTGTAAATGTAATTCAACATAATTCAAAGTAAACCTTGCCAAATTGTGTACTAGATTGTATCTAGGCATATATGAATAACTTGATGATATGATGATTAGATGATAAATGAATACTATTACAAAAACACGATAACGACACGGCATTTTCGGTCACGATTTTGATATTTAAATTAAAAATGAAGCAACATATTTGCCGATTATCTATTTATTATAAAATATATGAAAAAAATATTATTACAGACTTAATTGTAATTGATAAACAGCATTATGGTAATGATATTCTAATATTAATTAATTTATAACTATCTTAAGAATTGTATAAAAACAAAAACCATGATAACATAAGATATGATAAGTGTATTGAATATTGCCATCATAACAACAAAGAGACCGAAAGAGAGGAATTAAACAACATGTTTAATGATAATGCTTAAGATAACGTCGAAGATGAATATGAATAATTGTAATATATAAATATACAGAAAATCAATGTTGAACCTTTAATTTTAGGTGTTTTATATTTGAATTTATCATTCTTTGGATATCATCGTGAAATATCTTGCATTAAATATATAATTATAGAAATACATAAATGAAATGTATTTGATCAGTAGCTTAATCTCAATTTTGTAATCTCAAAGGGTTTATTTTTGCACAAGAACAGAACAGAATGTTAAATATGTTCATGTGAAAGATTTGTAATTTTTGTAATTAAATTATGACTGATTTATATATTTATCGCGTAATAATAACTTTTTAATTAAAAGTTGTACAAATATATCATGGAAAGCTGAAGGGGAAGACAAATTAGAAATGAAAACATCACGAGAATTATTGTAAAACAGCAGTAGACAGACTTTTCGAATACCAAGCCACAGAAGCTAACGCAGAAGAAAACAATAATTGTAATATAATATATTTACATGTAATTAATAAGAATATCGAATATAAGTACAAGAATGATCACACACCGAATACGCCAAAATCATCTTCATAAATCTGATTGAAATTCAATACCAACTACAAAAGAAGTAAAATTAATTGAATCTTGATGGGAAGATGATTGTAGACAATGACGATTGACGATGACTGTAACTGATTATGATGACTTTGAAATATGGGAATGATTCGAGTTTGTAAGCTCTGTAAGAGGAAAAAAGTAAAATGAAAGGTGAAGATGCAGATGATAACAATGATAAATGACGTTTAAGCTTCGATGTACCAATTTTAACATGTACGAAAGAATAAATGTTTGTGCATGTGCTGTATAAAAATTACAAACTGAACAAATAATATTGTGTTGTTTACTTTAGCGGTAATTCGATAAGTATGTTACGAATTCCTTTTGTTCAGAGTGAATTTTTATGTTGTTTTTTTTTTTGCATTTTCAGCATTATTTCAGCTGCTTCCATAGCATTTTTAAGTTAAACTTTATTTTTCATTTTTGGCATGCGGTCTTTGTTTGCATGCAAATTGCACGTTTGCACATGGTTTTAATCAATAGGAGCACACATTATGCACTTTTCCCTACGGCCACGATTTAAACATGTTTCACAGTTTCACTGGTCACACACTTTTTCCTGATAACTCACAAAATGCACAATAGTTTCAAATTTGGGCCACAGTCAACTTTTCCAGCTCACACACCTTTACTATTGGATTTATTTCATATATATTCACAACTGCACAACTCCTATACAAATCTGGGTTTATGGTTTAACATTTTTGTTTATATTTGGATTTGTTTGATTTTTCCGCAGGGACCGCCCGGTTTAGATGGCATGAAAGTAAGTTTATTTTGTTCAAACTCAATCTCCTCGCCAAAAGATTAACAACGGATTTACACGTATATTAGATTAGATTGGTTTATCTGTGGTAGCAATTTTTTGTATGGTTTTATTTGATTGTGGTTTCTGTTTTCTGTTTTCGTGTTTTGCGACGAATCGCTTGGGATTTGCAGGGCGCTCAGGGCGAACCGGGCAGCAAGGGTGAACGTGGTGATCCGGGACTGCCAGTAAGTTTTCTTGATTCCAACACGATGCATCACAAACCTAATAAACGCGAACAGCAGCAATTTTGCTGATTGAAACATTTCATAATAGAAATAATAACTTAATAAGATCATAGGCAATTCAGGGGATTGGGGATTGCATGTACAAAAAGTAACAAAGGTCAAATTTATGTACATATTTATTTAAGTAACAAGTAAACACAAGTTTACAGTCTTCGTAACGATCCTCGGCGCGAGTTCGGCTCTCGCCGTGTTTAGAAGTAATTAACACAATGAATTTATGCTTGTCTCTATAAATTTTAGGGCACGGACGGCATACCAGGACAAGAGGTACTACTAACGACACTAATTAAAGCGACCCGCATCTCTCCCAGTCGTACATCTATTAACTTACGAGGAGACCTCCCTGCCACATAGATGTGGTCCTGGGACTGGCAAACGTTCGGCGCATTTCGTGCGCTTCATTAACGTCGACACCTTCATTAATTTATTCCTTTGGGGCCTATTCCAATTCCAACTCATATTTGAAGCCGTTTCATCTAAATATCCCTTTCATTCTTTCGCTCTTAGTTTAATCTATGTTAAGTGTGAAATTAACGGTGCTGCTTCTTTTTGTGCATAATCATTAAATTTCATTGTTCTCTCATTATGTACTCAATCATGTTGTAGGGTCCGAAAGGGGACAAAGGCTACAAGGGTGATGCTGTAAGTATTTAATAAATTCACTTTAAAGAAAGACGTTACCTTCATGGATTTGTAATTTTTAGGGACCGATTGGAAAACGTGGAAGAAAGGGTGATAGAGGAGACAAGGGTGATCAAGGTGTGCCTGGTTTGGATGCTCCTTGTCCTCTGGGCGCCGATGGACTGCCTCTACCTGGCTGTGGCTGGAGACCACCTAAAGTAATGTCTAAAGTTCATTCATTATTAAATGTTGCTTTTGATGTGCATAAAACGACTAACGCGATTTGCGATTAATAACGTATTACTAACAGGATTTGTTACCCCCGGCGCCGCCGAGTTATCACCACCACAATCATCACAAGGACGACTTCGAGGTGGAGGATCCCATTGACGACACTGGCGGCAACGAGGGCGATTACGATGATACCGAGGATGACGATTACGAGTATCCCGACCACAACAACTCGGCGCAATAGCATTTTAAGGATGTTAGGACTTAGGAATAGATAACAAACCACCCTTTGGTCGGATGGATCGAACACAACGAAAAAACGCTATGCTCCCTGTGCTCAGTGCTCACTAACAAACGGATTAACGGAATGGCTCAACGTGCCTGCAACTTTTGCAATTTGCCAGGTCCCGATAGCGATTATATTTGATGCCATTGTGCTGTGCAGCGGTAGGTCTTAGCATAATATGCTCGTTAGTTGTTTCCAGTTTGCTATTTCTCCATCCATTAGCAACATTCTAAATATTTTCCTTTTTGTTTAGAAACAAGAACATCCGCCAAATCAACTCAACGTCATCGACAAGGAACTTAACTCTTAACTCATCCTTCTTGTGTATAATAATATTTCAATAACATGAGTGCGTGAAACATTGCTGCAATGACCTATACAAGTACTTACAGTGCAATATTTCAAAACTCGATGCGTGTGACATGTGATGCTGTGTGAAACTGATACATATTCATGAAACTTGATGATTGTGGAAAAATGGTGCGCCGCAGACATACAAAGTTAATATTACAATAATTCCTGATTTTAGCGCAATTTTTACATTTTATACTAATTCAATATTTAAGTACATTACTCATTTAAATATAATCGAATTGTAATAATTGTTAGATATATTAAATTCTACTCAGGAATAAATAACGTTGCGTTATCTTGAAATAATCAATATCAAGTTGATTCATAAGTGGCAACCTTATTTATTTCTGAATGTCCTGTACAAAAGTAATTTTATATGAAATTGTATGAATGTATTCTACAAATGATATACACACCTTGACTAACGAATTACCTAGATTATTATGCTAGCAGAAATTTGTTAACTGAATTATAATAATAAATAAACGTAAATAATGTATTAGAAATCTTGTTGAGCATATTAAGATCATATTCAGGGCGTGCCCGCCCAGGGAATCAATCAGGAAGGTCAGGGCTGCAAGTACTCCAAATATGCTTTCAAAGTTAAGCTCGTTAATTTGTACTTCAGTGCCCAGGGGCGGCAAGTGGACCAAATTTGCTTTCAAAGTTTACGAACTTCTCAAAATTTGTGACGCGTTTGAAAATCATTTATATTTGCTAAACGCGTGCTTCAATTTTAAGTTTCTTTGGCTGAATGCATGGCCAAAGAGGCGCTCTTTAATTTGCACTCCATTGCCACCTCCTCAATGGGCGGAAAGTGCCCCAAATTTTCTTTCAAAGTTGAGCAATTTTTCTAAATTTCTGAAAACACGCGTTGGAAAATCGTTAACATTGCGAAAACGCATGCTTCCATTTTACGTTTTTTTAGCTGTGTGCATGGCCAAAGAGGCGCTCTTTAATTTGCACTACAGTGCCTCCCCCTCTGGGGGCGGCAAGTAGACCAAATTTGCTTTCAAAGCTCACCAATCTTTCAACATTTCTGAAAACACGGGTTGGAAAATCGTTCATATTTCCTAAATATTTTAATAAAATATTTTATTTTAAATGATTATTTTATTTACTTATTAATTCTGATAATTTCAGGTTTACCAAATAAATACATATCAATATAGTTCTCAACACTTCCATTTTTGATTTTTGTGAAAATATAATTATTTTCACAAAAATTATTATTTAGTTGACTGCTCTCCGCTTTTAAATTTCAATTGTAAAAGCGAGGAATTGTCGTCGAAAATATTGGTTTACCTTCTGCTCTCTCTGCTTCTGTGATCCTGATACGAAATCACCGCGCACGGAGCGGAATTTCATCTCCGTTCACCGCAACTAGCGCCATCTATCGGAAACTAGTGGAAACAACTTTACCAAATTTTAAAACATTATCCCCAACGATTTTTTACCTGCCCATAAGGTAACCATGAACCAAATATCTTTCATCCTTTTTGTTTTCCAGTGGCACGTTCAGTTCACATTTTTGTTTGCCAATGACAAACCATTTTGTTGTTGTGGTGGGGGAACGGGGGAAGCTTTTATTGGCGAAGTGTGGGACTGCCGGTTCTTAGGATTAAAACCCGCCTTACTCAATAAACCCCGTTCCACTTGTCGTCGAGAGACGACCGGAGGAGAGTCGAGACTATTTAAAGACTATTTAAATATTTATTTTTAAATTTCGGCGAACCCTGACTATGAATCGCAGCTATGATTATTATGATATGATCACGCGCATGCAGTATTGTGTTCCTTTCTTTCTTTCCTTCCTTTTATATTCGTCCTTTGACCTGCAATTATCTCCTGTACCATTATCAGTCCACTCCTGGAATTCGTCCCACTTATCTTCTACATAAGACATGATGTCCCTCTGGATCTTTGTACGACATTGTGAGCCTGTATCTGAAAAATGTATAGGCATTAATGTGTATACAGTGTGTACATACAGGAACTGCATTGATCATTATAGGCATGGCACTTGTGCGTTTTCCATTCAACTTTCAATTTCTACTGCCATTTCAATTGTCATTAACAATCATGCAACATTCCAATCTAGTTGTTACCAAGGACTCTCATCCCGAAAATTGAATGAAAGCGCCTATTGGAGTTAACTCTGGTTTGCATTACTAAATTACATAATACAGAATAAAATAACCCATTAACTTATTATTTCATTAAGCCATTAGCAAGTGAAGTCACAAACAGCTGATGAGGCAAACTAATGAGACATGAGTGGTTCTTGGTTCTCAAGCTTTCTTAGCGGCGGAACACTTTGAACACTATTGTAACACATAAATATTATTTAAGAAATTGAATCAGTAACATTATGTGCAACTTTGCAGGAAACTAATCTCAAATTGGCTACCTTGAATCTCAAATTCATTATGTACGACATGCTTTAACAAGCGTCTTTAGAAGTAGAGTGGCCGTTATATACCAACATTACATCATGCATAAACAAACGACCGTACGTCTAACCTGGAATCTTTTCCACGCGCAGTCCGATATTAACGCGTCGTGTCGCTGCATCTCGCTCGCTCGCGGACGGTTGCGGCCAAATGCGCATGCTGTCAAGACACGCCATTCACGAAGAATTCAAAATTCAATATTGTACTGAAGCGCTGGATGGCGACTTCAGCGGGTGTGGGAACTGGCCACGTCTTGTCGTGGACCACGAGGCTTGGAGGTTAGGGACTTAACCGAACTTCATTCGAACAGGCGTTTATTGTGCATCTCCATATAATCTGACAAACAGACACACAAAGAACACGCAGTTGAGAACAGTGCCGGTAATAGCGCGACGACAATGAGTACCTGACAAACAGTGCAGGTCGGTCGCGCGACACATGTGTCTTCGACGAACAAAACCCCGGGCGCACTTGCTTGGCGGACTTATGCAGGAATGGCAGAGTCTGCACTTCTACAGCCGTCGGGTTGTGAGGAACCCGCGGCGCGCAGCCAGCGCCAGCCCCGCACCGACGCACAAGACACTTTCAGCAGGCGCATGCGCCTTCGTATTCATGCCCCCTACCATATCAATGCGTTCCTGCACATCTGCCCCCACACCAGACAGCCTTACGCGTCAAGAA